>DVZL01005457.1:0-12043 GCA_018236625.1 Lasaia peninsularis
TCGTATTGTCTAATTATTCTCGTGACGTCATAGTAGTTGTTGGCTGGAGTTAGACAATACGAAACATGCCATTTGACTGTGAATATACGAAAATTCAGGCTCGGAGTTCGTATCATTTAACTGTCAAAAAGATACACAATAGCCCCGCTGATGTGCAATTATATCGCCTACTCTACCCTCTGGATCGGAACGCGATAATGTAGGTAGATTATCAGCTACACAGTCAAGTTGCTGTACATTACTCTACCACCAGTACAGTGGTCATATTGGAAGAGACCTAGTTAAACTATGCTCATCTCTTACGAGTTACTTGGTAGGGAGGCAAATGGTTTATTCTACATTTTGGATCCGAACCAACACGACACACTGTCCCCTACACGAGAAACTGGTTATATCTGTAAATGTCTCTCTATCGCCTCTGTGGTGTAACGGTACGGGCTGTCGCCTGTTAATACTATTAGCCGCGTAAGGTCTCGGGTTCAATTCCCAGGTCGGGTAATTTTTCTTAAATGTATTTCAGATTATTCTGAGTAAGCATTACATTGCCCGGGATTGAAATGTGCCCGAAGTGGCGATAGGCTTGTCACCTATCACATTATGGACCCTAATACCTTGGCTATGGCTAATTGTGGGTGTTTCTAGTATATCTACTGGACTCACGATCGAGGATAGAGGATTTTTCCAATGTCAAAAATGAAGTACACTGAATCAGATTGTCTGTAATAATATTAATATTCCTAGATATTTTTATTCTAATTGATGTCAGCCTTTGAGCTGAACTGATAATCTTTTGATATAATCGTTAGTAATAGCGTATAGTGACAATTACATAAATAGTACATTGAGTACTTAAACATTTATTTATTTTATTAAATTTTTTAATAACATAAAGTAATATTTTGAATTTTACAATAAATTTTATATAATTGCTTCTTGAGAGTTGTAATATGTCACCAGAATTAGAATTTCCCTAACAATGCCATGGTTTATAATGAAGCATTTATATTAACGTTGAAATTAACACGTTATTTTACAGTTTAATCTAGCATGTCAAGATTGGTACAGAACTACGGTAGGAACTATTCATAGTTTTGGCTACATGTGCGGCCTTCTACTCGTGGGACCATTTTCAGACAGGTAAACAAATATAACTTTATTACACAAATTAAATGAAGAGGTTTATAATATTAAAACAACGATCGGATTAGATTTCCAACAGAAGCATGCATTTGTAAGATAAACATAGAATTTCGTATTTTTTATGTTGATTATATAACGAATAAAGAATATATAATAAATTTGGTCAATCCAACGAGAAAAGTATTGGGATATGGGTAGGGTTGCCAACTTTTTTTTGAAGAATTAGAGTATATCTGATTTTAAAGGAGGCAAATAAAGAGTACAGACTTACAAAATAGAGTATCATTTATTTTGTACTTTTAAAAAGGTATTTTTTGGTACTTTTTGCAGCACACACCTAACAATTTTTCATTGTTTTTAAAGGACGTTCAGGAACGTTCGAATATGGTTCGCGGAATCGGCGATACCAACATATTAACTGTAAATAGTAGACTTTTTTATACTGATTAAAGGTTTTTACATATTATTATAGGCTGGCACTGGTTAAGTAAACATTGAGTAAAAAAGAGTATTTTAGCGTACTCTATTAGTGTTATCGATTATAGAGTACGTCTACATGATAAAGAGGACAGTATTCTATTTTAGAGTACGGTTGGCAACCCTAAATATGGGTAATAAGTTTTAGGTAAAAAAAATTAAAATTTGATATGTAATTCAAGTTCAAATAATAATTGAGTTTGAAAAGTGTTAAAATTGTTGATTTAATATTACAAATGTCACTGAATTATTTAACTTGCCTCGATACGCTACGCGCGTAGGTAAACATGCATGCTTTTGAAGAATCGGTGCAAAAATATCACTATACAAAGAGTCTGTTAGAAATATGTGTCGGTTTCCGTCGTTAACTAAACTAGTTTGGTTTAGTATCTCTGATTTATCTATTTTGGTAACATTGCATTAGAGCTGGACGTGATCTGTTTCAGTTTTGAAGGGTAGGGGATCCGCTACCCTTAGGTACTTCCTTAGTTTACCTGTTTAGGTAAACTTACTCATTCATATATAAGATAAGAGTGAGCATTTGATACAATCATGCCAGCAATGTTTACTTTATAGATTGAATGATCCTAATTCTAATAAAATCCACGCCATCTATAAAATATTAAGGAAACTATTATCAATAACCACCAATAAAAGAATTTGCAAACGTAGCGCAGTCACCCGCTGCCCGTGGCTAAAAATAATTTCATTTGCTTATTTTACATAAGTTGCGTATACGTGTAGTTATAATTTTACACGCCATTTGCACAAAAAATCTGATTGAGTCAGTAAACGCATGCACACACGTAAAAAAATAACATTGAATTTTTTGTGTGTCTGTCAGTTTATCCCAGCTAATTTTTGAAACTTGTAAATGGTTGATATAGTGATTAGTAACTAAGAATACTTTTATTTCAGAAAATAATGAAATTCAAATGCGGACGAACTGAAATAAAAATAGTTTGTAAATTTTAAATACTATGACTTATATAAATTAATGCACATGGTCCCGGATTGGATTTAGGGCAACTTCTTCTGAGTTTTCTCGGATGCCAGGGATTGCTGGAAGGACAAACTTGCCTTCTGTAACATATCGGGGTCTAATTGTGTATGTGTTGGTTAAATTGCTCACTATGATAAAGAACTTTAACTACTAAAATAAGCGTTATTAATAAAAAAAATCCATATTATGCTTTAGCGCCATATGAATCAAATGCATATAATCCGATAATATATTTTTATTTTATTATAACTCTAACTTTATCGTGTCGGTTTTTAGGGTCGGAAGAAAAACTGCAATTATCGTCTGTGGTTGTCTTTGCGGGATCCTCGGAATACTCAGGAGTTTTTCGAATTCTTATTTGTTTTATATCATAATGGAGTTTATGGAAGCTGCCATTGGTGATTTCAGTTCTCCATTATACGTACTAAGTAAGTACTCTATATTATTAGAGTCTCGGGTGTCTAGTGGTAAGCAGAAACTCGGGATTTATACCCGACATGGTGACGGACTTGCCACCTGTCACATCATGGGGCCTAATATAGTCAGCCAATCGTGAGCGAATATTTGTCTCTGCCTACCTTTTTGGGAACTATGCAGCAATTCGCCCAGGTAGGGATTCACCGCTTTACCTATTCCTGTCGCCATAATGACATTTTTGTGTTCCGGTTCGAAGGGTATAATCCGAAGATTTAAGCGTACATAGGGACAGACAGAAAAAGTAACTTTGTTTTATAGTATGTAGTGAAGACAGCGAACAGGCACACGGGTCTCCTGATGGTAAGAGACAACCGAGACCTATAGACACCATAGATGTTGCAGGTGCTTCACTGTCTGTGGTCGGGCTGTTAGACCGTATTTGCAAGTCAGATGACAAATTCATTATCAATATCCCACCGTAAGTCTCCGGGCATGGGAATTAAAGTTGTTGAGATATATTTTTTTATCTTGTCTATGATAATACGCGAGGAATAACAATGATCTATAAAATTTTCAGATCTAGAGTACGTTTCTACAGAAAGAAGATCTATGTTTGTGTTAATGGGCCAATTGGCATTTGGGTGCGGTAGATTATGTTGCGCTTTCATTGCCTGGATAGTACCAAATAGAAGAGTATTTTTAAGAGTTATTTATGCACCAGCGTTTTTGTTAATATTATACAAGTTTTTATTGGATGAAAGTCCAAGATGGCTTTTGACTAAAAAACGAAAAAACTCAGCTATTGCCGTTTTAGAGAAAGCAGCAAAAATTAATAAAATCACAATCAATGTAAGAGATTTAGAAAATTTGTCTAATGAGCTAGAAGAAAAGGAGACTAATAAGAAATGTTTGCAACGTACATTTCAATCACGCCGATTGAGAAATAGATTTTTCATTTGTGTAGTTTGGTGGATCACATCCACTTTTGTAAGTTATGGATTGAGAATCAACTATGTTTCCTTAGCTGGTGATAAGAATTTGAACTTTATACTCCTGATTTTGCCAGAGATACCATCAACATTGCTATTAATGTACTTCTTAAAGCGGTTTAAAAGGAAACAACCTTTGATATTTTGTTTTTTTATATCAGCTGTTTTTTGTTTAGTCCAACCTTTCCTGCCATCAGGTGAGCAAATTTTCCTATAATATTGTAACGAGGAAACTACTATTCTTAGAAATACAATACATATAGCAAAGATGGTCGACTTGTAGCTGCTATGATAAGCCTCTTTAAGGATGATAGTTTGGGTTAGTAAATTTATCAACTACATTACCCTTCAAAACACTTACCTTTGATATAGCTAGAAAGAAAAATAGTAGTACTCACGTTAAAACCATAGGAAGTAATGTGGTAAGATTATTATTTTTTAATGTTTATGTATTTTTACATTAAACGTTCTAGAGGTTTGTAAGTGAATAAAATATAATAAGTACATAGGTGCAGTAAGTACATTAACATCTTGTTATCGACGAATGTATAAGAGATATATAATATTTTGTATAAATATATTTTCAGGTGTATCGTGGCTGTCCAAAACACTATTTATATCCGGCCACATGATGTCTACGGTTTTCTTCGCTATAGTGTATCTGTACACTGCAGAACTGTTTCCAACTTACAGCAGGAACTCCATACAAGCTTTGTGTTCATCAATCGGCAGGATTGGCTCTATAATTGCGCCTCAAACACCGTTATTGGTAATTGATAACTGATCGCAATTTAATAAGATTAGAGAAGGTGTGAGATTGAAAGAAAGTATCGGTGTAAAAATGAGACAGGGCATAGGTACCTACTACGATTATTCGGTAATATGAAAAGAACAAAACATGAAAGCTTAAAAAACAGATATATACATGTGGATGGCTGTAGGTACTTGGTGAGTTCAGATTGACATTCTACGATCAAATGGCTCGAGTGTTATCTGAGGGTAGTGTCAATAGTCCACAAATCGGCGTATTTGTATGAAGAGAGTAATGTGGAGGAAGCTAGGCAAGAATGTAGAAATCATAAAAGTTAGGTATAAATGCTTCGTTACATACCATGACGATCTTAGAAAAATTCTTATTCTGGAGACATTAAAACTCTCAAGAAGCAATTATATACAATAAAAAAAATGTTAAATCCTATATTAGTCCTTCAGAGGTATGTAGGACGTCAGGACGTCGCCAAATACTATCACCAGTGGTCGCCAATTTTCGCTGGTGGTAGAGTGTTGTGCAGCAACTCGCCTGGGTAGGGATACACCGCCTTACCTATTCCTGCCGCCGATATTGTCGTGTTCCGGTTCGGAGGGTAAAGTAGCCGGTAGACTTGCACAAAAGGTCTAACAACCCGACCACAGGGCAGGGACGCACCTACAACATCTATGTTATATTATCCACTGATTTGTCTTTTTCTTGTGGGAATCGAACTTAAGCCTCCTAGTTGGTTGGTGAAATAAGTTCATGAGTAAGGCTTCACTTTAAACCAACGAAGAAGTCAAAGACAAAAATCTCCAAGAAAATTATTTTGAGCTTAGAAGCTTCTTCAAAATCTTTCTTAAATATTTCGTCTAGAATATATTTAACGGTTTATGATTTTGTAATTTGGGGAGCTCTTGTAATGAGGTAGAAACAGTACACTTTGTGTGGTATCTTAATAATATCCCGTACCTAACGTATGTTAACATATATCTAACTCATAATAAATTTTAACCAAAATAAATTTGAATACCTAATGCTAGCAGTTTTTGTCGGATGAGACAGCCAACAAGCACATCACTTTTATAATGGAAGAGAAAACCAACAACAAAGAGAAAGTAGAACTTTTGATGTCTTTTAATATACTTCTCTTTATTCAGATACCGTATTGGTCTGGCCTGCCGTCTTTTGTATTTGGACTGGCTTCTCTGTTCGCTGGGTTGCTCACCTTCCGCGTGCCCGATGTTGCAGACTATTCCCTACCTGATACAGTTTGCCAAGCTGAAGCTGTTGGGAAACCAAAGAATTCTGATGAACGTCCTGATCAAGAAACATTTGATATATTATTAAAATAAATAAATATAGTCTTTAAATAATATATTTACGATCATGATGTAATAATTGTAGCAATGTTTATATTTTTCATATGCCCCGTATGGATTGCAATGGTCTGTTAAATATGTTTTTGTGTTTTCTTTATATTCTATTTTTACATATTAAACATTTTTAACGAATGGTAGGTACGTGAAATTATAGAAAAATGATGGTATCAATGAGAAAGAAAAACTGAGTTGTAGTATTTTATCATTTCGAAGATATCCAAAATATAATAAAATCAATTAATAATGACAAAAATGGGCACATCACGCGCTATAAAACGAACGTCCTGAAATGACTACCTCCACCCGTCGTGTGCTTTGTGTACGCGGCGAGGGCAGCTGCAGATATCGCTCGCTGCTATTCTCTTACCCCTGTATGGGGGCAGGAAAAAGGTGTCGGGGTTTTACCCCTTTACCTTGGTTTCGAGTCGCTGCCCGCTAATACGGGCAGGTCAATGGGTTGGAGTTTTTGTTTCATCTCGGAGTCTTGACTAGAGGTGGTGTGTCCATGTATATGTGGGTGGTCCCCCCACCCCCCCTCGGTCTTCACGCCATGCCGTGCGATCAGCCCTACCGGGTGAGACCCCATAGGGGGAAGCCCAGCAGGAGCGATCAGCGAACGAATGGCGACTCTCCGAGGGTTGATAGGAAGGGGGGAGGTAAAGGTCTGGTCGATCGATTTTCCCGTGGGTTTGTCGCGCATCTCAAGGGCGCGCGTGCCACGGAGTGGTGCGAGTGTACCAGTCTATCGGTGCACTCGGGGTTCTTGTTCTTCTTCATCTGTCGCTCGGTGAGGTCGTCGGGCTCTCCGTTTGCGGAGGAAACTCCAGAGTTTTGGCGGCTGCGTGGATTGGGGACATGATTGTGGGGAGGAAGGCTGTATCGTAGGCGTGTGGTGCCAACGTACAACCTGGACCGGAGGAGATATCGTTGGTGTTAAAGGGAGTGAAGAAGGGAGAGGAGATCTTGGCTTTATGGTTGTGGGTATTCCGTTAAGTTATCCGTAGAGGCGCCCTATCTATTGTTGGCATGAAAGTTGGCGAGTCCTCTAAGGATAACCGGGACTGGGTCGAGTCCGGTCCAGATGGTGGTCAGTATTTCTAATAGGAGTTCAATGATAGTGTCTATAGGTGGCTTTTTCGCGTCCATCGTGCCGGTCGTTGCGACGCCCGTTACTGTTTGCGGGGGCGGGACTTTTTACCCCGTTTCTTCCTCCTCTTGGTGGTGGAGGACCCACGTTGTGGGAGTTCGTTGGCTGGGGCCATCAGTGAAGCCCCGTTTCATATTCCTGGGGGCCGGTGGTGGCGACGGGTTGGGCAGCAGTGGGTTATGCCGTCGGTCTACGCTGCGCTGTGAGGGACACGATGCCTGCCCATTTGTTAGTTGCTTCCCTGCGGAAGACGGGGCAGAAGGTGTTGTTCGCCGTATGGCATCCCCCACAGTTTGCGCAGGTCGGCGGCTCATCCCTAGGTCTAGGACATTCTTTTGCCATATGCCCTTCGCCACAGCGCACACAGCGCTGGGGGCGATGGCAGTTGTGGCTGGAATGCCTAAATTGCTGGCATCTGTGATATTGTGTGAGGCCCTTTTTGCCCCGCCAGGCCTCAATTTTGACACCCGGCATATACATAAGTTCGGAAACCTAGTATATGGCGGGCACCGTCGTTCGGGTTCTTTTTAGGATGCCCAGGAATATGCAAGCGGAGCGTCCGGCGCAGGCTCTGATAGGGCGAACGTGTTCGGGCTCGAAGCCCAGTACGCGTAACTCCTCCATTATTTCGTCCGGGGGGTGTCAACGGGAAGACCACGAATGGCAACTTTCAGACTTCGTTCTGCGGGGAGCGAGTAGCAGAACCAAGAGATATTTGAGGACTTCAAGGTCTGTCAAATATCTCTAAATTGTCCTGTATTCTTCCTCGCAGGACGGAGTGAAACGGACCCCTCTGCCGAATGGTCTGGCGTTGGGTTCCCTGCCAAGCTTGGACTTGAGCACTCTAAAATGCTGGGACAAATTAGGGAGAGTTTCAACTACTAATGGGGGATATCTAATTTTCTTCGCAGGAGGCGAAGGGGAGGTGGGTGGTGTGGGAGCGACAGGAGCAGCAGCAGCAGCATAACTCACCGACATTGGAGTTGCAGATGTCGACGGTGGAGAGCTTAGCGGCAGCGGTGGTCGTGGTGGCAGGCGCGGTGGTGGTGGCGGCAACGTCGTTGGCTGCGGTAAGCTGGGCGATGCTGGGGTCTGTGCCTGGGAGGCACGACGCGCCAGGCGCGAGTCACGCTGCGACATAGGTGGTGTGGGGCGGGAAAGTTGTACCCGCTTGGCGTCTTCTTCTGCGGCTGGTTCTTCGGCTATTCTCTTCAGGCTGATGGAAGATGGTAAGGGAATCTTGGATTGGGCAACTTTCTCAAGGGCCTCTTCCTCGTCAGAGGGAACTTCAGTGTCTCCCAGCTCGGCCGACCGGTTTCTGATGTACTCCCGCATGGCCTTGAGTAGGCCGGGAGTCACACATTTGCCTTCAGTCAGTCGTGCAAGGAGCACGATGTTCGCCTCGTGCGATGTTTGTGGCGACAAACCGTGTACAGTGTCGTCGTCTTGGCTCGTCTGTGGCCTAGCGCTGTCGGCGCGAGCGGCGGTCGCGGCTTGACGCGGCAGGCTGGTGGAGTTGGGGCCTCGCGGGGTGTCCTGCAGAGGCTGGTTGCGTGTGAAGTGACGGCGTGGTTCCGCGGCAGGCGATGGAGTATCGCCGTCAGCGGAGCTGCGTCTTGAAGAGAGTTGGCTCTGGGAATCCGAGGATCCCTGGCTGTCTTTTGTGTCTGACATTTTTCTTCTACTACTACTTCTGTCAGTTGGGAGTAGATGTGGGGTCGACCAAACGCTGTGCTTCAATCGGAGGCCATTTCTGGCCGCCGAAATCTTCAAATTGTTTTAGCTGTCCCCTCTTCTGCGAATTTGTGGGTACTTTTAAAATTAAAGTGCCCAAATTCTTCAGTGTATTTGTGAAGCTCGTACAGTGCGTCTGTGAGCACCGGTGTTCGGAGCAGATCTTGCAGACATCAACGAGTAGACGCGGTTTTTATTGCTTCGCGGACAAAAAGCCCGCCCCACCCCATCATGTGCGATGTACCTTACTAGTTACATATAAACTGAGTAAAACCCCTATGTAGTCCAATTAAATAGCAAACATTTGAAATTTGGCAATTTGATTGGTTAAAGACGTTGGTAGGTTGATGACCTCAATTTTTTCTTAAGGCGAATAAACTACAGTCCAAGGTCATATTTCTGATGATTCACATAAAGCAAAACAGATAATTTAAAACAATTGTGAATGTTATCTAGTTCAGATTAGAAAACCAAATCGGTGATATTAAAAACAAGAACATTAAGTTTTCTTAATCCATATTCATACGAAATTGGGATCGCCACACAAGATACATTAACCAAAGAGATCCCTCCCAACAGAGGATTTTTGGTCATTGTCATTAAGTCGAGAGAAGTATTGTATTATATCAAAAAGGGTAGTATTATTGACACAATTACGCAATGCAAGATCAGAATTTAACAGAAACAGATATTTTGACATTGCTTAGTAGGTACACATTAAATCTTAACTTGATTACTATTAGAACCACTGTAAAGTAATCTTTCATACAAATGAGTCGAAGAAGAACCTAGCAAAAATTGATTCTGAACTTTGCGGAAATCCGTAGGGGCTTAAACATAAATACTATTTTAACACACATACCAGTATACAATTCCACTTGCTTCGTTTGCGGCAAATCGTAAGAAATACTACACGTAACGCGACATTAGAGCACAAAAAACGTTTTTTTAACTTGCTGTTGGTGATACGGGGATTATAGCGAATGGTGCGAATGGTGCTGGATATATTTAGGGTCATTGAATTCTAGAAAATATAAACCATTTACTACGTATAATATATAAATTTCATGTACATTTTAACAGTATTATTAGTAATTCTATACATTTTAGTTTTCAGTTTTAAATTAATAATTTCAATTTTGTCGTCGTGGACTTTTTCCTTTATAAACCCAGATATTACACAACCGGTATGTAAAGTCATCTATGTTTATGACTGGATCATCTATCCTCTTACCTAATTTTGTCATAATTCATTAAATCGTTATGAGATTGACACTTTATAACATTCAACATTATAAAAGTCTAACTAGTATTTGCGCGTTGCGCGAGCTGTTTGGACCAAGTAGCCACGCTCTTTTTGGCACACTAGAATTTGGGCGTTGCGCGAGCTGCAAGCAGCTCGCGGTTCGAGTTTGCGCGTTGCGCGAGCTGCAAGCAACTCGCGGTTTGACCCGGTGGCCACGAGAGTTTGTGTATTGCGAGATTACCTGGGTGTGCCGACCATAGCGCGCTCCAAGACACCAAACACGGCTTACCCATCCAAAAAAAAAATTAAAAAAAATGTCCACCATCTTGAAAAAACGTATCAAATCCAAAAAGTACTACTGACCCCTATCAACTTTTGTTTTTGAAGCGAATCCATAACTCTAACCGTTTAGGAAATATAGGCGATTCAAATTTGTATGGCGGCCATATTGTTACTGTCGAGTCAAATTGACACGCCCTAGTAACTGTCGTGGGCAAAGAGAAAAATGGCGTTTACACCGTCTCGTTATGTATCACCGTTTTAGCGGGCCATTGATCGACTTTTTACCAGGTCCACTTTTCCAAAGTTTCGGATTTTTCTGATTGTCCTGAGACCAATCTCTATCCGACGGTATCAACATGTCCCTGTTTATATATAGTCTAATAATATGTTACACATTAATCATCCTCAGTATCGTAACCATATAAAAAGTATCATTTATTCTAACAAACAAGCTTTGTAGGTTATTTTAAGTTGTATTATTATAGTATTTATTATATTTCTTTAATCAATGCAGAAAACCTGATAAGGAAACAGGTTCTGATTATTTCAAAATATTAATCTCTACGTTAACAAATAAATAAATTGCAGTGTCTGTAATATTAAAATAACGTTTGTTATGCATACGCTGTGCATATTTTGCAATAACATTTTTTACTACCTGTTTGTTTGTTCCAATTAATCTCTAGAACGGATGGATCGATTCGACGGGATTTTCACTGGCAGATTGCCGATGTAACAAGGAGTTACTTGGGCTTCTTTTATTTTAGAATTATATAAAATAATTTATATAATGGAATAAAAATATAAAACATAGGGGATTTGTGACGCTGTCATTTTGTAGCGCCTAAGGGGCAATTACCAGAGTCTTTGAAAAAAAATCCAAGAAATCCAAGATGGCGGCCGGAAATAAAAATTTTAAAAACCGCCACGAGTGTCATAGCTTAGAAGATTTTATTGTTTCGATTAGAGAATGATAAAAAAATTGAGAAAAAATATGTCAATGCCTAGCCATCTTGACCTGGTAAAAGTTGGTTAGTGGCCTGCCGAAACGAAAAGACGTAGGGGATCAGTGATACCGTCATTTTGTAGCACCCAGGTGGCAATTACCAGAGTTTTAGAAAAAAGTTCAAAAATGGCGGAAACAAGATGGCTGCCATGAAAAAGTATTTTTTGCTCAAATTTCACATTTATTGTTGTACTGCGAACATAAAAGGAGGTGGAGTGTCCGTGACACCGCTATTTTTAATCATTTTGGAGACAACCGAAGATGGCGAAAACAAGATGGCCGCCATACAGATGTACATTTTTTTGAAAATCTTATATTTTACGAAATCGGCTTTTTAGGGTATAAACATGGCGGCCAAGGTCATTTTAAGCCCTAGAATACAACATCCGTGCACAGCTCGACCACAGCGAGGTCACAGCGAGGCCGCAGGCCGAGCTGTGAGCGAGCTGTCAGTCGACACATTTGGGCA
>DVZL01005458.1:0-12042 GCA_018236625.1 Lasaia peninsularis
GAATTTTTATATTGTTATAGGACTTGTAATACTTTGTAATATTTAATTGTTGACTTCAACTTGTACGTTTTACATGTCACATTTATATTTATACTTATTTTCTTGGACATTGTGAACTAGGCCTTTAGTTTTGACATTCAAAAAATGTATAATATGTATACTTATTTTGAATAAAATAAAATGAAATGAAATGAAAACTGGCAAACCAATTACCATAAAAAATTCAATTGACCTCTGAAGTATAACCTAATAAAACAAGAATCATAATATATAAATAATATTAAATATTAAATCTTAATCCAAAACATGCCAAAAAAACATACATTTGTATATTTTTAGAGAATGGAAAGAAGAAGGTACCTACTTCTTTTTCAATTCTGTTAAAAATCTTAGCCATCAATTTTCGAAATCAGTGTAAAGAAAGTGTATTGTTTAGGAAGCCGCGGATAAAGGTTAGTAGTAATTACCCGCTTCAAATATATTACGTAACGACGAATAAATTAGTCGTAATTCTAATTTGCGCGAATTATAAAATAAGATTATAAATCTTAAATAATATTTTTGTATGATTTAGTGACTAAAGAAACTACTCTTTTTTTTTAATCGGTAAAAAATCTAACCCATGTATGACCATAATGAGTTAAGTATATAAAATCTGATTTCAGTTCAGTTCTGTGTAAGCATGATTGTTTACGAAGCCGCGGATAAAGGTTAGTCGTAATTACCCGCTTCAAATAATATGTTACGTAACGACGAATAAATTAGTCGTAATTGTAATTTGCGCGAGTTATAAAATAAGATTATAAATTATAATTTTAAATGTATAATGTACTTGGCGCCCATAATTTCTCTCGCGCGGCATTAGTTTTTGTAATTAACCTCGAATGTAAGACGGATTTTAACCGACTTCACAAAGGAGGATTTCAAGGGACAAGGGACCCTATTATTAAGTATGTATGTCTGTATATGACAACCAGGCCGTGTCTCATGACAGCTAAGAAATTTTCACAGATGATGTGTTTCTGTTGCCGCTATAACAAAAAATACTAGGAACATAATAAAGTGAACGTTTATAGGAGACCAGGATTATTTCGTAGTACGGACATATATCTTCCACGCGCGTGGGACTCGCACTTGGCCAGTTATTTAATCAGTTTTTTTACGCGATTACTCCGTCAATTAGCAATATATTTTAATGATTCTTACTTTGTACTAGCAGGACCCGCGACTTCGTCCCCGTTTTTATTTATTTTTCTAAAATAAATTTTTAAAATTAAAGTATTCTTTAGCTACTTCTTATTATCTCAGCTGTGAATACACAGAAATACAGTGAAAGTAAAAATCTCGTCAAAATCATTCCAGCCTTTTCAGAGGTTAGTGGGAATAAACAAACAGACAAAATTCTAAAAAATATTATTATTTTGGTACATAACCTTGTAAACATACCAAATGCATAATTTGGTGAAAAATGGTTATTTTAATAATACTCTGATATTTTATTTATTTGTATAGATACGAAATTATTTTATAAAATATTTATAGTAGGTACTAAAATAATTACTACTTTCATTTTCTATGCTATTTTAATACCAGGCATATATTTTTAATTAAAATGTTTGTAGTCTGTTTGACCTTATCAATAAATAGATTGTACTTTTATCACCGAGCACCTGTCCGTTTTGCGAGAATTAGATTGTACCTAATTGTATCAGAAGATAGTGCACGCCAGATGCGTCGGAAGAGGGGGCTCACATATATAGAGAAGATGCGCACGCGCAACCAACTACAGTCCTTAGACACGCTTTCGCGTGCTTTTCCCTTCCATAGAGTTCATTTTTGTGCCAAAAATAAGTGGATTTTTGTGATTCTGTGGTGAGTTACAGATAACAGATGAAAATTAAATTATTAGCCTCTATTCTCCAAATCTTATATAAATAAAAAATATCGATCATTTTTTTTTCTAAGTAAAAATTGTAACTTCGTGACAGAGCTATTGTGTGGAGTTTTCAGAAGCTAACCGCAAGCTAGTCATTTTTGCATGTAATCTAATAATTACACACATATATAAGTATAATTACTTTAGGTGTATTATGTAGAGATTATAGTAGCGTAGATAAGTATAAAAGTGATTGAATTTTTACAGATATAACGTGGTACTTGGTCCAAGATGACTCATATAAAAATATTGGTAAGAATTTTTATACTTTATAATAAATAACATAATAAAGTAACTTTTTTACCGTATTATGTTTTAGCGGAGTCTTAGTAATAGCCTTACCCTTTAGTTACGGAACCCTAAAAACTACTTGTATAATGATAATATGAACTAATTCATAGTATTTACTATGTCAATTATTATTTCTATGGGATTATTCGTTTTGTAATATTATGAACGAATCCGTAACGAGTAAACGTACAGTTTATTTATATATTTAAAAAAAATACCAAAGTCGTTTCGTATTATGTGTACAACGCTAAACATTACGACATTACTGGCAACAAAATGATTATGATTTAATTGTGTAATTCGTTAGACAACATTGTATAATTACACTCCGAGAGCATGTGGTGCCTATGTATTGCTATATTCTTTCATTTGAACTAACTTGAAACAATGAGGTTCACATTTTGACAATTTTTTTTGGTGATCCATTGGATTTTATTTGTTTTTGTATAATCGATCAGTAACATCGTATCGTCGTATTCTATCGTAAACAGAGAGATATAAATTTAGTACTATATTAAAATCTTTTATAATAATACTTAATATATTGCCATTTGGCATTACTTAGACAGCATGACAAAACAAAGCAGGCTATTGGGATGCTTTTCAGTATTTTTTTATGTTAATTGTTTATTTATTAATGCAGGGCTATTCAGTAATTTTTTATACGGTAACAAGTTTTTGTCAACAAATAATTTAATATTTTTCTATTACAAGGATATTATTAACATTACCCAAGTTGAAATATAATAGTTGTCTTGTGGGCGAAGCCACAGCTGAAAGCTTGTCTTAAAACTAAAAATTCCATTTAATGAAAATATTATTAAAACCGAATACATAAAACGTATTTCCTTATAATATCTACTTATAAATATTGAAGGAGCCTCAGTGGTACAGTAGTATTAGCTTCGGACTTCCATTCCGTTAGATCAGGTTCGAACTCCACCATGTAGCAATGAGTTTTCCTAACTTAAATACGTCATACGTTTATCCTGGATGTTCTTAAGATGAAGGAAAATATAATTGGGCCTGACTTCCTTTCTAGGTTGCAGAGGTCAGATAGCACTGGCTATGTGTCAAAACACAAGGTTAGGTAGCTGACCCTAATATCATCCAATGTATAAACGGGATAGCGCTAGAACGAAAACAGTAGACTTATTTTAATATTATATCTTCCTACTAAACTTGAATCTTTAAAAAATGTAGAGTCTTTCTAATGATGTAGAGTTTCAGTAATGACTTCCTTCCTAATTAAGAAGCCTTTCTCTTAGCGTGATCATAATTAATGTAATACAATGTTTGTTCTAGTTTACCGAAATATGCAATGATTATAAAAACAGTGAACATAAATATTCATAAGGTCGCATGGCTCTGAAGTAATATCATTGTGTGCAAGTGTGCCGCACACACACAACACTTTTGTTTAAAATACACATGTTAATAAAAGTGTTGTTTCCACATTTTTTTCTTTTTAAAATTAATGTATCCATTATTCTATATTTGGTATTTTTAACTTAAAATGATACTTGAAAATATATTTATAGATTAAAAAAAATATAAATAAATGAAAAAATATGATCACCATAAATTCCAAAACTACTGAACTGATTTTGATTAAATCTTGAAATGAAATTAAATTTATATCAAATTGTTTTTCCATCGTATTGATGTTACCAAGCCGCCAGATGTTGTTGATAAAAGAATAACAAAGACAAAAAGCTTTATGAATTTTGGTGATTTTGCTGATCCCTGAGGTCAAGATATCCTCTAGCCAAATTATTTGTTCTTTCTAGAATTATTTCGTTACTTATTTTTTTAACTGAACCCTTTCTAAATATTAATTATACGTAGGTAATAACATGCATTACCCGCATTTCATAGTTTTCCCCCTTCAACCGTTCTCTTTAACTTCGTCAATTTGCTGTAAGGATATGAGGCTAAAAGTATATTGAGATATCACGATCGATCCAAGCATTAAAGTTTTAATCCCAATTAAGCAAACATACATATTTTAAGATTAATAAAGCATGTTAGATTTGTCCAATAAAACTATAGTGTGCGATGTTTCACCGGAAACCCGACCATTACGAAAATGTTTATCGACAGTCAGATGCGGGCCAGACATCGACTTTCATGTATTCGTATCATATACCAGCTCAGCCCACCATTTTGCCCGCACTTTTTAAAACGTCATACTATACCTAGAACAAACTGTCAAACAGACATAACAGTCGCCTAAACATGGAATATTGAAAAAGTTTTAAGCATTACGTTCGCCTTTTGAACAAATCCAGTTGTTTAGTATAAAATATAACAAAAAAAAATTAATATACTGTATAACTGTGGTAATAACATCGCCATTTGTATTATTTGTAAGTGAGTTTTTTATTACAATAAATACTAAGTAAATATATAAATAAAAATCGGTCAAGTGCGAGTCGGACTTGCGGATGAACGGGTTCCGTGTTTTTATCTATATAAACTGAAAAAAATCACGTTTGTGCGAGCATTCTTTATTTATTTATTTAATTCTGTTTTTCTTATTTTTTGATATAGCGACAATAGGAATAGATTAATTTGTAAATATTACTACTGACTAGCTATTGCGGTTCACGAGATACAGCCTAGAAATAGACAGACAGAAAGACGAACAGGGGAGTCTTAATAATAAGAGTTTTAAAAAAGCTTAAGTTCTAAAGAAGATGAAAAACTATTTCTATTGCGTTTTTCGAAATATTTTCAATGTGTATGTATCAGTTTTCGAAACGAAACTGCTCAAGCGAGGGAGCGCCAGAGCAACCGGAACCGATAGATGATTATGACGTTTAGGTCCTGTTAATATAAATAAATATGACCGTGCAAAACTTCAGAATTTAGAGCCTAAAACGTAGAGGATATATTTTCTATCCAATTCTAGCCTAATTTCATTTACTATTAAAATCAGCACAACATACCATCTTTTTATGTTAGTACCTGGAAGACCCGGCTTGGCTCGGTAGTTCTTTTTTGTCAGTGGAATAAGATTTCGCCTACTTGTAAAAATTACCATCTGACGATAACTCTACAAAACCGGAGTCGGTATTATTTTACATCAGCACTTGCTTGGTGTAAAATAGTACAGACAGAGTTGTATAGATGTAGTGATTTTCGCAATTTTATAGCACCTAGACCAATCTAGATAAATTTTTTACCCCCCCAAAACCAAATTTACAATTAAGGCCGTTTACAAGATCATCGTCATAAACAAATAAATAAATATACAAGAATTGCTCGTGCTACCTTTTTTTGTTATTCATTTAAAGAATATTCTAGAAACTTTACCCAACTGATGTAGAAACAATGTTAAAAAATGTGTGTTACGAACAATGATGTCAATAGTATAGAAGTCAACGATGTTAATGAGACGATGGCGGCAATCCGTTGCGAGACGCACAGACAGACAAAAACTCTTTTCCCCACACATCGTATTGCAAGGTTTTCCATGAAAATAGTGTCACATAAAACATTGTTACCAGTCATAGAATGATTAGACGAGCTCAGTTGACGTGAAGTTATTTTTTATGGGATAAAACGGTGAACAAGCTCACTGGTCTTCGATGGTAAGAGACAACCGTGACCTATAAACACCACAGATGTTGTAGGTGCGTCACTGTCTGTGGTACTACCCTATCCTCCGAACCGAAACACGATAATGTCATTATGGAGACGGGAATGGGGCGGTGGATCCCTACCTGCGCGAGTTGCTGCACAGCACTCTATCATCAGTGACAATGGTAGAAGTGATCCAGTTAACCTATGCTCGCCTCTTACGAGTTGGCTGATAGAGAGTCGGATGTTCTATCTATTATGTACAAGGTACCCGAACCAACACGGGGAGACAAATAGCACAGTTAAAAACTTTCAAGTTCGAGATTAACTATCTGTATTTATGGAAAACATATAAATATACAATAACTGTACCAGTCAAAAAAGTAAAATTTGCTTGGAATTCATGTACTCAAACAATACTTAAAAAATTTAACTTTTTCCATAAATTTTTCTTCTCTGTAGAATAGGCTGACTGCCCAATAGGCACTTTGTAAGAGACGAGCATATGTTGAGTAAAACCAGAAAGGTCACTAGTGATAGAGTAAGCAGAAAGTTTCCCGGATCTTAGACTTGCACATAACCAGGATAGGACAGTGACGCTGCAATAACATCTATGGTGTCAATAGCAGCTCTTACCACCAAGAGAGCCATGTACCAATTCGCTGTCTCGTAAAATAATGCACACTAGTAAGAACCAACAGAATAAATTATTTATAAATATTGATTTTATTTCCAGACGAAGGAAACCAGTAGCTACTTGCACGGAGATTGTGTGTATCTATACGTCTCTGTGTTCGAGCGTAGTTTTTATCCGACTTAGACACACGGGGACACGGGGTTTGATTTCCGGGTAGGGCAACTTGTTCTTATGAGATTTTTTAAGTTTATCTGAAAAACGTAACGTTGCCTAAGATTGGATTAGTGTTCGATATGGCGACAGTCTTGCCACCATCATGGGACCAGTATGTATATCAGGTGCATAAGTATGTACCGCTACCCACGCTAAGATTGTTTTATTCAATTCCATTTCGTCCTTAATGCAAGTGGTACGAAGTTCACCAGGACAAATATACCGTAACTTAAAGGATAAAAATCTATGACTAAGACTCCGCTATCCGTCTGTCTGTCTGTCGCCAGGTCGTAACTCAGCGGCCGTGATAGTAATAAAGTTGAAATAACACAGATAAAAATCATTTCTATCGCCAATATAACAACGATTACTTAAAATTAAATACACACAAATGCCTGTCCCCGTCGAGAATCGATCCCGAGCCTCGCGGTTAGTCGATGCGACACTCATAACCCAAGCATTTAATTTGCTTACTTTTGGGTTAGATATATTTGTGTAATTTATCCAGTAATATATATTTATTTATCACGTTATACGTTTCTTTTGATGAAACGATTTTTATTTATATTTTATAATATATAAATTCTATGTCATGGTTTTTTTTTGAAAGCTAATTTTTAATATATAGTTTTTATTATACCAAATTAATTATAAAATATGTTTCATTCAGCTCGCCGAATGTGTATTTAGGTTCGGATCTTCTAACATATATTTTAGTCTAATGTTAGAATGACAGCAAAAGCTAGACTTGTGACATAATGCCTGTGGTCTCACCATGACGGTTGCGTAATGTCGTTGCCGCACTTACGGTATGTGACGATGCCCTTACAATATTACAATACATATCTTCACGCCAGGTCCCTCGTGGGGTGGGCGAAGAGTATCGAGACTCAAATATCACGATCCTAGATGACTGATTCCTTCACATTCATTACTCTCTACACACAGTTTGACAACCCCACCACAGACAGCGACACACCTACAACATATGTGTGTCTTACCATTAAGAGACCCGCGTGATTGTTCGTCTATATATACGAACTAATGGAAAAAAAGTCAAGTCCGCTGAGTTTGTTTCACCCAATCTTCTCAGTGAGTGGTTGTTCCGATCTGGTTGTATAGACTTGTATTAAAAACCACTTGTACGGTCTATGTGGAATAAATTATTTTCTATTCTCTAAAATATCAGTTAATAAGTACAATTACTAAGCCATTACTACAAATGATTTACCCGCAGTGCGGTAGACGGAACTGCGGCTGTCCAGAGTTGTGCTTTTGGTTTCAATGATTATATCTGGTAACTGCATTAGAAATGTGGAAACATTAAACACATTAATTTATTGAAAATCTTAGCCTTTCAAAAATATTGGATTTTTTATGGTATTGGAAGGCAAGACAAGCAGACGATTCCTCTGTTGGTAAGGAATATACGTCGCCTATAGTCACCCAAGAAGGTAACGGTGCGTTGCCAACCTGAAACTGAATTGGAAAGCCTCTTACGAAAGTAAGTTAACCGAGTACCTTACCCTCCAAACATGAAAACGACAGTGGCAAGCACTGACGTTTAGGAGACAGGAATAGGTAAGGCGGGGGTACAAATCCAAGCAAGTCGTTGCAAAACTCTACCACCTAGTTAAAATATAAATTGTAAAACGCAAAGACTGTCCGTTCTATAAATAAAGGGCCGATATGTAAGGATATTGTGTAACATAAAAACAAAACAAAAATATAAAAGGTTAACAGTTTCTCGTATAATTAAGAAATAAGTAAATAGATTATGTATATATTTTTTTTAAATCATAAAAGAATTAAAAAACATAGAAACCATTCCATAGATATCAATCTAAGAGACCAACTCTACGAACACATCTAAGTTACGAGTATTTCTATATTTCATGTTGTGGCTGTTCAAATTGAAATAAGAGACACGCCGTGAATATTTTATGTTTAGCGTTATTTTTTTAAATGATATTAGTGAAGGAATTGCTGCAAGCATCCGTAGAAAAATACGAATAGAAATAGAAATAATTGTTATATTATTATCATTCATCTATTCCATTATACGTAAATACACAATAACAAATAACAAAAACGATAAATATAAGACAACAATTAACAAAATTAACAACAGTAACCAAGTGATAACGAAAAAATAACAAAATTAATAATAACAACAAAATCCGCGATTTTAATAAAGCAATGAAATATTCGTGCGTATTCAAAACTCGAATGACGTTTATTTCAAAATAGCGAACCGAAGCTTAGTATTCCCTGAGATCACCGCGTTCCCGTACCACGAAGCACAAACGATAGTTGTTAAATAATATTAGAATAAATAAAAAAAGGTTATTACTTTCTTATAATCCGTATATATTTTCACTTCGATTGAACATGGTCAGTTCATTATTGTCACGCAGTAAAAATATTTACTTGGTAAAAGAAGTTTGTTTACAAAAATTACAGCCTCTCGTGACAGCCAGTATAGGTAGCAACAGTAGCTGTTAAAATTACTACATTAGTTAAAGAAGAACAAAAGCATTCTATATCATTGTTCGTTTAAAATTCGTCCGATACGTTCATTAGAAAATTAGTTTTTTGTCCCTCATGTAAATTTTCTAAGATATACATACTCGGTATTTAACAATGATATTTACGCGGTATTGGAGTATCAACGACGATATCTCAATTTGTTCTAGCCATAGTAATGTAAAAAGTTTTTTAAATAACAATCGGAATCCTCAAAGTGAGAGGTAAAGAAAGGAGAAATTCCCCGATGGTTTCCCCGCGCCGCTTTCATTGTTTCTTTAAACACATCCAATAAAAATGCAAATGGAAGTGTCCGCAAATTGACTCGCAAACAAGTTTATCTGAAAATAACCGGAATAACTTTCAAACTAATACCTATAAATTTTAAAGAACCGTTTTATATTGCATTTCAATGGACTGTGTCTATTAAGCATAGACATCTAATTGGAACTTAATCAGTACATCTGAGTTTCATCTACGACAACCTTTTCTTAGATTAATAGGAGAATAAGGTATCAGAGCAGGAGAAATCCTTTCAATAGGACTTTTTTCCTCGTTCCTAGTAGGTTTCAAAATCCACCACATGAACGTTTAGTACCATCTGGATAGTGAAAAAATTAATCACTTTAGTCTTTAATATATATATATAGAAAAACTAATAAATTATCTTTATTAGTTTTTCTATATATCATCACAGATTTTAAACTCAGTTATATGTATGTATTTGAATATGTAGTAGCATGTTACTTAATACTGCCTGGCTGACAGAACTTTGATCGGTATTTTTTTTGTAATAATATTTACGTATAACTATGCAAATTACTTGCTGATGAAATATAAATAATATAAAAAGAGGAGAAATAAATGAAACAATCGAACCGAGATTGGAACTCGGGTTCTAAGGCGTTTTAAGGCATTTCTTGACCGAGCTATTCTAACTTCGTTAATGGTGGCGAAATTTAGTTTTTATTCGACGAAAACAAGATTAGTGGCCATTTCAAAAACCTATCAACGATAAGAGATGGCGCTACCGTAACCAGGCAACCACTGTTATTAATAAAAATATCTTAGCAACTCGGGGGCAATAAATCGATGTAGCCAGGATTTATTTTCAGAAAATGTCACTTTATGGCTGTTTTCAATAATCTATCTTAGGCTTACTAGATTTTTGTTGCTAAGATATTTCTAGTCTCTTACATGCTTACATCATTTTATTTTACTTTAATCGTGATAGTACAACTTATGTGTCAGTTTTCTCCAACAAAATTGAACAAATTTTCAGACCGCCGCCATAATGTACAATGACAAGATAATCTACTTCACTATAGACTACGAGCGTATTTTTGTTTTTAGTTGTTCATTCTAAAAATCAAAAATAAACAAATGAACTATGTAATGTTTGATTTTTTATCTGTTTTTCTAGAAAATTCTTTACCGTCCAGAGACACAAAAAGTACTCTCAAGTTATTTTATTCATTTTTTTGTATATATATATATATATATATATATATATATATCGTTTTAAATGAAACATGTTTGTTTTGTATGAGTACTATAAGAAAAAAGGTGTTAATTACAAAGTAAAGAACATTGTTATCTGTACATATTAATAAATATTAAAAAATAATCTGAAAAAACCTGATGCTCCCATGCAAACTCCCCCTCAAACTCCCCCTCAAACCTATTTTATATATTAACTTTATTCTGTTTATAGTATTAAATATAGCAATGTCAGAAATACATCATTTCTAAAAATTTTATCTAAATCTGGCCATCACAGTTTATGAGATGTAGCCTGGTATACACAGACAGATAGAGAAGTCTTACTACTGTTATTGTGTTGTTTTTTACTGGTGGTAGAGAGCTGTGCAGCAATTCGCCCAGGTAGGGTACCTATCGGCTTACCTATTCCTGCCGCCATAATGATACTGTCGTGTTCCGGTTCGCTGTTTTATCCCATAAAAAAAAATTTAGTAATAGGATTCCGTTTTCACATTTGGAAATGGAACCCTAAAATATTCAATATAGTTGACAGTTCAGGTGTGTTTTAAGTTTTAAAAACTCTTTTCAAATCTTGTGCATTTTATTTCAAGAATAATCTTATATTTCAGCACATGCAGTCCCTAACAAATGAATGCGAGAAAATATGTCAGGTGCAATAGCAATTTTATAGAAACCAGTCACGAATTCTATCTATTGATTCTATTTCACAATACCTTCCTCGTTTTCTCCAAATGCCAGTCTGTTGGAGAATAGAAAATGTCTGAAGAGTTTTAAAATTAATTTTATTAAAGTCAAGATTATTACGTGCATTTAAAATACGTTAATCATTATTTGACGACTTTTGTAAAATAATGAGCATTAATTCCTTATTTTATCTGATTCTTAAGGTAAGCTTAAGATATTATCAAAAAGTACCTTTACGCCTATCATCCTCAAAGGTGTAGATAGAGGTGACCAATCCAGTAGATATACTAGAACATCCACGATTAGCCAAGGTACTAGGGCCCATGATATGATAGGTGGTAAGCCTATCGCTACTTTGGGTACATCCCAATCCCGGGCAATGTAATGCTTACTCAGAATAATCTGAAAAACATTTCAGAAAGGTTGCCCGATCTGGAACTTAAGTCCGGGACCTTACGCAGCTAACGTCTTAACAGACGAGGGGTAATGGGAGAACCAGTAGAAAGAATTATCTTTCCGTACATCTATTTCATATAAATTCTAAATGGCCAAACCGATTGGATTGAAATTTTATATCGATACTAGCTTTCCGTCCGCGTGAATTATTTTAATAACACAGACAACTTTCAAAGAGCTTTTTTTCCGACTTATAATACTTATTGCGTAA
>DVZL01005459.1:0-12041 GCA_018236625.1 Lasaia peninsularis
GCCTCTGACGCACACGTACACAGATTGCATAAAATACCTAAAACCGACTAGCGTCGAAATCGTAGTGCCCCCTTAAGGTAGTATATATTTGTAAAATTGTATACTTTAAAAACACGGTAGTGACACTATTTATAACTCAATAATAGTTGACCAGTTTTTATGGTTTTGTGTGTTTGTAATAATTGTATCTTTATCCGGTATGAGTAACAAAACTTTGAAAAAATGACGATAAAATATACACGGCACGGGTTGGGTGATACGAAGTTCACTGGCACAGTACAGTTACTTAACAAAAACAAGTAAAAAAATTGAATAAAAAAATTTGACCAACCAAACCAAAACCACATGCATCTTCAATGTGAATCAAATTGTTTTGGCAGCATGGCCAATGGTCTTAGCCTGGGCAAGGTAAGGACGAAAGGAAGGAAAAAGAAAACTTTCTTTTTGTTGTCTTGTTTTTTGGAGTTTGAGTTCTCTTTGAGCCTGCTACAACTCGCGTAGACAAGTATTCGCGTAGACAGGTAACAGTCTTATCCCATAAAGAAATTCTAAAAGCGCTGACTAAGGGCCTTATATTTTATATGAGATCATTTGTAAACTATGACCTATCATACAATATATGAATCATCGAAACCCATTTGGTATTGACGAAGTAATCGTAAACATAAAAAAACATACAGAAAAATTGAGAACCTCTACCTTTTTTGAATTGTTTAAAAACTATGACATGAAAGATTTTAAATCCTACTAATAGTACAAACGCGAAAGTTTGTCACTATGGGTAGATGTATGTATGGATGTTTGTTACTCTTTCACGAAAAACTTTTGAACGGATTTGGATGATATTTTACATTAAGATAGCTTATACATGAGAATTACACACAGGCTAGTTTTTAACCGATTACATTAAAAAGAGAGTATGTTTTTAGCTCAATAAGTATTATAATCTTTCCCCGCGTTGGTCCGGGTCCCCTGTGTAGAATAGACTTGCCTCCCTACCAGACAGCTCATAAGAGGCGAGCATAGGTTAACTGGGTCACTACCAACATGACCACTGGGAAGGAATCTACCGCTTTATTAATTCCTGTCTCCATAACGATACTGTCGTGTCCCGGTCTGGAGAGTAGGGTAGCCGTAAGCCGGTCACAGTTGGTCTAACAGCCCGACCACAGACATTGGCTCATCCACAACAGATATGGTGTCTATGGACCACGCTTGTTTCTTACTATCATTGTAACTTGTTCACTGTCTTATCCCATAAAAAAATAGTCGGAAAAAATCTGCTTTTAGTGTTCGCTTTGTTATTAAAATAATAATTGATGCGGGCGTGTACAAGTCGCCTTATGCCTAATAATTTACACCAACTTAGTATATTAATAGTTAAATAAAGTTTACAAGGTCCCGTTCACTACATCAAACGAAAATTTTAACTTGGAATTACTTACTAAATACATATTATGTTCACATGATATTATTAGCTTAAATTTAATTTGAACTGTCTTCTTCTATCGACTAAAGTAGCAAAACTTTAGACCCCTTTTCACCAAAATTGCGCGGACGGAGGGGTAAGAAATTATAGTTTATGTGTAGAAGTGCCGAACGCTAATATTCTTAAATAATAATGCTTATCATAATTCTTCAATAATTATATATTAAATCAATAAATAAAACATTAGTACATACTACCATGCATTTGACACATAAAAAACACTAGTGTTTGTTACACGCTCATGTTACACGCAAACATACTTTGTTGTCGAATTGTTTTGTTTGTCATTTTATGTTTTTAAGGTTTTATATTTTCGAATTTAACGGTTTAAAAAACATTTAGCAAACAATGAAAGAGTTTTTACAGAAAAAAATGTTTTAAACCGTTAATTAAATTATTGCAAAATAACTTGACAGCGACTACTAGTAATTGTAATTATTATTAGGTAGGTACTATGCGAAATTATTGCGCCTGACGTAATAGAGATCATATGTACGTAGAGAAATAATAATAATTATAACATGATCGCAGGATCGATTTGTGGTCGAGCGTGGTCGGTGTCCGGCTGTGACGTCTTTCCAGGTTCGATTCCCGGGTCGGACAACTCGTTTTTACGATATTCAACCACAATGTGGTATGCAAATGTTTTAACACGTTTATTTATTGTAAAAACCATATATTAGGGTTATATCAATAGACATGAAATATACATAATTTTTAAAAATTTTAAGGATTTGATGAGGCACATGCAGCGAAAAATTTAATATCCATGATTAAAATATACAAAAGAAGAGCCGGAGTGAACGGTTTTAAGATATTCTTTTAGAAAACGTGAAGCACGTGGGCACTTTCTAGCTCCGGTACAACAACAAATAATATAAACATTACGTGTTTTCCAAACGGTTTGGTAACGGAAGTATTGAGAGTAAACCATATTGTTAGGGAAATTTTGAAATCAACAGTTTTCCAAACTTATGTCACATGAGCATTAGGTACCGTTGTGACTAAAGACTTAATTTAATAGTAAAATCTCATGATTAATTTATAATTTAATTTATTTAAATAAATTTCATAGAATGTGTGATAAAATGATAACAGTTTTTATAGTTATTGTAGTATTATGTTTTATTACAAGAGTTAAATCTGTTGATGACAGTAAGTAAATTATCTATCGAAGTTAAAACGTCATTATTAAAACAAAAATGAGTTTTTTTTTGCAAACTCCCGCCAAAAAGAATAGAATTGTGCAACTCGATCAAGCAAGACACAAAAGTATAAGTACCTACAATCAACGGTTCGATACAATCAACGAAACCTAAGTTTCGGTTGAGAAGCATCATCAGGACTGTACTTACACGACCTTAGGGCTAGTAGTTAATAATAGTAATAATTGTTACACAATTTAATATTAAATAAAACGATTATTTTATTTAAATATAAATAAAATGCTTATTTTATTTATATTTAAATATGGACTTCCGCAAAGTAATACCTGATTTTAACAATCACAAACATTATGAGTGTAGTTGAAATGCAACAATTTTTACATATACTATGTATTACGTATAGATATGTAATATTGCTAACTTACTCTAGACTAGGCTAACCTCTCTTTCTGTGACTTTTGTGGTGTTGAATATCAGACTGTGTATATATATATACTCTCATAAAGCTCAAGCCATAAGGTTTAAATACATACTCCCATCTATACATTTAGCTTCAAGAAATAAATGTATTTTTTTTCAAATTGCTACATTTTCAAATTCGTAAAGATATGTGTACATAATATGTATAATTCGGTTTTCAGCTTTATTGTTCTCAGTCACAAGAGCGCCTCGCTACTTCGGTATTTTACAAGACCACCGAGGGCAGCCAATATCTGTTGAGATCTCCGAAGAATATATGGATCAGGACTATATAGCAACCAACCGGTAAATAGCTTGCAAAGAAAAATTCAATATATTTTTATTTAAATGGTTGTTATGGCAACGTACCCAAAGGGCAAAAAGGTGACCTTTTTTTACAGGACTACTAGGATTAAACAGCTTCAATATATGGACTTAACCGTGGCAATAGCTAATATATACAAAATAAATAAAATTGGAATGTCTATATGTAACATTAAAATAATCGCTTTTTCCTAAATACATAATAATATGTATGTTTAGAAGGTACAAAATAATATTTTTTAGAATATTTGTCTGTTTGTCGGGCACAAACAGACAGGTAGACAAACATTCTAATGGTTTGCGAAAGTAAATGGTTTAAATTTATATTTCAAACATTTTCCTATATGAAATACTAGCTGTGCTCGTTAACTTTTTCCGCGTTTTTACTTATTTATTTTATTTTATATATTTCTAAAATAAAAGCATAATCTGCTCCTTATTACATCAGTTGTTTGACGGTGAAAGTCCCGTCCAAATCAGTTCAGCCGTTTCAGAGATTAGCGGGTACAAACAGACAGGCAGACAGACAAAAATTCTAAAAAAATGTTGTTTTGGTATATGCACCTTGTAAATATACATATGGATTTAGTAAAAAGCGGTTATTATAATATTAAATATTGAGACATACATTGAGATTAGATCAATTTGTATAATTTTTCCTGCGATATTTAAATATGAATTATTTTAATTACTTTCAGGAGACGACACAGAATAGATTGGAACAAGTGAGTATTTAAAAATCATTTTTATGTTTTATGGGACTTTGTTGGTTCCGAGCGCTTTGAAGAATAAACACCGTTATTTTTTGAGATTGGCTCGTCAGTCAACACCATATATTCTTTAAAATATTCTTTAAAATTTCTAAAATTTAAGATGAAAAGTTGTATACACAACAAGAAGTTTGTTTGCTCAGATATTTAGTTATTTTTCGTTTTTATGAACTATTCGTTCGTTTAAAAGTTGATAACATATTTTTGTTACATTATAGAAACCCGTTGGACATGGATGACTTCGACGACGATGACACGGATGAGTTTTTTGACGAAAAGGACAAAGATGTTAAGTTACCGAAGAAAAATAAACTACAAGTGGGTCCTGTATAGATAACGATTGAAGTCTGTAAGAAATAAAGATTAAGAACGCTATTTTGTTTCCCTCACTCTTCCTTTTTGGTAGTGCTTTTAGTAGGTACATTGCAGATGAAGAAAAGAGAGTGAGTGCTGGTAACAGAGTGAATGGAACGCTGGGTAAGCTACTTCAAAGCGAAATGCTCAAGTATAGTGCTCGACTTGCTTTGCACAACTCAGTGTTTATCCCAGCGTTACTTTATGGAATTAAAAGTTGAGTATGTCAAAAGCAGCATGAAAGTAAGATAAATGCTTGCGCCCTGCAATGTTTGTGGAGTAACTCTCGCGGACATCGCATTCGTAATAGTGTGATCAGAGATAGAATGGGATTGAAAGAAAATGTCGTTGTGAAAATAAGAAAATGTAGCTCCGATGTTTTGGTCATGTAAAATGGTGTAAGTTTTTTATTATATAGGCAACATAAATACATTAAAAATTTATAAGAAATATAAAACAAAAAATACTTTGAAAATTTCAACGGTCTAGCTATCATGGTTTATGAGATACAGACAGGCGGACAGCGGAGTCTTAGCAGTTCTCCGTTTTCATCTTAAAAAACTGTTTCCTTCTTTTTTTAGTACTTCTTATAAAATCATATCTAAAAACATTCTCAAGTAATATAAAGCCTAGTTATCTCTTTAAAATTCCATAGACATTTTTTTCAAAAAAAGAACGAGGGAAATTTGACGAAGTACAAACCTGTATTTTTTGACAAGAGCCTGCCACATGCTTTTAAAAATCATTGCCAAAAGGATTTACAGAATACAAATAAATTGTATATACTTTTTTATTAAAAACAGTATAAACATAAAAAAAACACGATTCACTGGGAAACATTGTCGTACATGGCTTCTAGCTTCTGTTCTAAAGACAATGGTACGTAAGCAGCTGGCTCTACAGGTATTCTGGCCATTTCCAAAGACTCTTCAGAGTAATCCGTGGCCTCATCTGAGTACAGTTCTTCCATGTGGTCCTGGTAGATCTTCTCGCACTCGTTTGGTCCTTCCCTGGTGCTAGGATGATAGCCTATACCTTCTATAGGACCAACTGTCAGATAGGGCACCTCTGTGGTCACTTGGAAGTGTTTATCTGTTGATAGAAAATGTATTAATAACCTCATTAGCTTTCCGTTTACGGCTTCGTCCGAGTGAATTATTTTAATAGCACAGATAACTTTCAATGGGCAGACATTTCCAACATATAACACTTATTGCGTATAAACATACCCTTTTTTAAAAGTAACCTATGTTCTTCTTAAGGTCAAATCTACATCTGCACTAAATTTCATCAAAATCAGTTCAGTGGTTTAGGCGTAAAAGCGTAATAGAGTGACAGACAGAATTACTTTCGCATTTATAATATTAGTGGTGATTGGTTCTAACCTTATCCCGTATTATATCAGATGATATTGGGGTCGGTTACCTAGTAGCGACTATCCAACAAACAAGCTGGCTTCCCTTCTCAAAAATACTGGATTAGGTTGAATTCAAATACACAAACGGGACCCAAACGAAAACGTGGAAATACATGAATCCGAGGTTTCTTCACGAGATTATACCACAGAAAATTGCCTTACGTAAGTAAAACTTTTTGATACATGGTAGGAAATGCTGTTGAAATGGACGACCGACGCCCGATTTTTTTAGTAGGTAATGAATATTGTAAAGTAAAAGATAAAACAATGTTCGTCTAAACGTGAGCAATTATCAAACAGTTTAGATATTTTGATTATACCGATTTTCTTTGGTTAATTTGAATCCTGAGTAGCTCAATGGAAATAGTGACAGTAGCGAGAAACAAAGGCCATGGGTTCAAATATTACTTAGCTTGACTTTTTTTAATATTTGTAACAAAATATTTTTTAACTAGCGAACTGGTGACTGGTTTTAATAAGTATTTGGGCTTTTAAAAAATATATTATTAAATATTTAGCGTATCTTCGTATTCGACAGTTTTTGCTTATGATATTAAAGAAAGAATGTCTAAACAAAAAAAAAACCGGCCAAGTGCGAGTCAGACTCGTGCACTAAGGGTTCCGTACCTTCATTTCCCTATCTAAAAAAAACGCCTAAAAATCACGTTTTATGTATAGGAACACTCTTTATATAATTATTTTACTATGTTTTTAGTATTTGTCGTTATAACGCCAGAAATACATCATCTGTGAAAATTTGTGCTTTCTGGCTGTCGTGGTTCATGAGATACACCCGCTAGACAGATAGTTAAGTCTTAGTAATAGGGTTCTGTTTTGCCCTTTGGGTACAGAACCCTAAAACGCATTTTTCTGTGTAAATATTAATTCTGCACCATAATGCCAGTGTCATTTCCTAATCTCTTCACTGAAATAAATGTATGTGAAACAGTAAGAGTTTTGCGATAATATTAAAAATGTAGTTCTATCAATTGCCAACTATGAATAAAGGAAATACCTACTATTGTTATTTTCTAGATTGAAAACAGTAAGTTCCCATTGTCGGTAGCTCTTTAACTATAGGTTACATAATTTTCTTACTACCCGCATAATAATATTGCTTTAACTATGGTTTATATAATTTTCTTACTACCCGCATAATAATATTGCTTTAATTATCGGTTACATAATTTTCGTACTACCCGCATAATAATATTGCTTTAATTGTAGGTTATATAATTTTCTTACTACCCGCAAAATAATATTGCTTTAATTGTAGGTTATATAATTTTCTTACTACCCGCAAAATAATATTGCTTTAACTATAGGTTATATAATTTTCTTACTACCCGCAAAATAATATTGCTTTAACTATAGGTTAAGTACATAATTTTCTTATTACCCGTTAGTCCATAAAAACCCTGCAAATGTACTTACAATCAATGTGATCTGGGATAATCACAGTCGCTACTGTCTTTGCCACCCTCTCATCATAATAATCTCCAACAATATCCACTCTGTCTCCCTCGTATACATTCTTATGTTCTGGTCCCTTCGTACAATCTGGTTCCAAGTGTCTCCTCCCTGAGAGTCCAGGTTTGACGGGTGGGGAAATCTCCGTCAGGGGAACGAAGCTCCTGGCAATCGCTCCCCCTACTGGTTTTATATGGGCTATCCTGCAAAAGAGGTTGATAGATATCTTGATATACCTACTGTTAATAAACATCTTGAAGCAGTATTTCGATAATGCTTCCAGTTTACGTCCAATTGTTATCGTCTCTGTGATGTAACGGTACGGGTGTCGCCTGTTAAGTCCGTTAACCGCATAGAGTCCCGAGTTCAATTCCTAGGTCGGGCAACTTTTCTTATATGTTTTTCACGTTATTTTTACTCGGTTGCCCGATTTTTCAGATTGCCTGGGATAGAAATGTGCCCGGAGTGGCGATAGTCATGCCACCTATTACATCAGGGCCCTAGCACCTTGGCTAATCGTGGGTCTTCTATTAGTATATCTACTGGACTTATGAGTCGTAGATATACTAGCACACCTCTGCCTACCCCTAATAGGCATGAAGGCATTTTTTTGTTATTTTCACATTATATTATAGAAATAATATTACCGAAATAATATTATTGCAATAATATTGCTTTTATATAAAACAGTAACGATTCTAGTGTATAAAAGCCACGATTTTGTTATTTCCGCTATTGTATTATAACTACAAAAAACTAAATTTTTCAGAAAAGAATATAGATATAACTGCATAACATTTCCAGTTCTATAACAAGTCCCACGCGGGGTAAGCAGAGAGTATAGAGTGCCTGGTGTCATGACTCTTACCAACCGAATGGAGTTGCAGCAAGGGAATTTATAGAAATGTTCTTGTGAAACCTCAAAATATATTTCATATGTTTTGGTAATATTAGCATTTAGTTTATTCAGCTTAAACTTAGATCATAACTTAATTATGTAAAAGCTTACACAGGGCTGGCATACATAAGGTAAAAGCCACTAAAATAAAATATTAAGAAAAAATCCTAAACACATTATTTTTTAGCATAGGCTTGCGTTTGCCATTTCCTCGCCTAATTTGCTCCATATCCAATACTCTTTTCAAACAGACCCGCCGCTTTCGAAGATTATTGACACTTTAAAAAAATACCACCACGCTCATATTTCCAAAACGGTAATGAAGTTACATGTTCATCCAGTAACAGCCCACGATAATACTTTTAAACGAGAACGATAATACTTTTAATTCTTGCATATTACTTATAACGATGAACTTGGAAACGACTAGTAGCCTAGTTTTTGGGTAGTAAAAAATTATCTAGATAGGTATAAGTCTTATAAAATTCAATATGGCCGCCATCAAGCGCTAATCAAACGTCATTTTGAGAAAAATAAAAATTGACGAAGTATGTCGAGTGGTCAACGATATAGTCTCTTTTACCGTTTTTACGGTTCCGTCCCCAGAGGGTTAACCGTACCAAAAATGACGGAGCTTTTTAGGTAAAATATTGTTATAAAAAACTTACTTGTTTATCAAAGCACTTCCTCGGATTTCACAATTAACGTTATTAAAAATCACGAAAATAATCACGAGCCAAATCATCATCAACATGAGAGCATTATACAGAATGTTCCCAGATTAATAGAGGATCGGTTAAATACGTCTCCGTTTTAAGTCTTAAATAATATCTTGATAGCGCAAACAATACTATCGTTTGGATACAATGCTACAGGTGTTTCCTTTCTATTTTGTTTTTCTTCAAATGTCACGAAACTGATTAAGATTATGTAAGTCCTGAATACAGATTTTGTATTTCTAGAAAGAAGTTTTGCCCATAAAAATTGCAGTACTAAATAATTCAATGGCAGTAAAACTGCAAAACACCGACTTCTTTTTCATTATTTCACCGTTTTAGTAAACATTTAATTTGTTGTTATTACAATAAATAAAATACCGGAATCCTTGTCAAGTGTGCTTACAACCTTTGGAGAATTCCCTCGATTTCTCCAGGATCCCATCACCATGACATGGTGACCATGGGACCACATGTGATAGATAACCTTTCATACAAAAAAACGAATTATCCAAATCGATTGAGGCGTCTACGAATAATCGGCGAACTCTTAGTCTTTAGTCCTGCGGGCTGCCGCTGTATTGGGGAAGCTGCTGCCCGACGTAGGAGGCCTGAGCGCCAACTGCCGTCGGCTATATTCTGGAGTCACGGAGTCTCCGAGCACCCGTCTGGGTGGAAGACCTAGCTGCGACGTCCGCAGCGGGTCATCGCGACGAGGGAAATACTTGGGTAACGGACAGTGTCCTGGCCAGCTGCATGCTTCCTCGCCGGTGATTTGCCCTGGGAACTCCATGCGCGAGCTCTCGCTGACACATGCACACTGGGAGCGAAAGGAGTGGGAGGAAGTGAGACGTATGCAACGGCTTGCTTGGGAGGCCACGTTGGAGCGGTGGAAGGAGGACCTGGCATCACCAGTCTCGTGACAGAGGACAGTGGAGGCCTTTCGACCGGGTAGTTGAAGCCGCGGCTCGGGTTGCTCACCTTCCGACTTGTGCATGTGCTTTCCGAGCATGGTTGCTTAGGAAAGTACCTGCAAAGATCGCAAGACGTGAAGCGACTCCCGCCTGCCACGAGTGTGGGCGCCAGAAGATACGGCGTCCCATATGCTGCAGCAGTGCGTCGCGTGGACATCTTGGCAGGCAGTGGTCTCCTTTTGCGAAGACGTTATAACGCCAAAGGAGACTGCGGAGAGGGCCAGAGAAGACAAGGCCAACTCTGACCCGCTTCGGCGCAGTCAAACCCGGGGGCTTGAAGGCTGTGTAACTCAGATGGCCATAGTTACTCCTCTTGTAGCGCGGAAGGAGGCCCGGTTGAGTCCGGGCCGTGGCCGTCGGAACGGGTCGGTGAATAAAAAAGCAAACCCATCTCGTTCCTAGCCGGACGGCGGGACGGTCGTGAGGTTTTTAGTCTGTAGTCTGCGGCACCCCCGTATCACAAATAGTGGCATGGGGCTATGCCGCAGGAATCTGACATAATCCATCGCTCCCCCCGGAGTGGTGGGTATCAATAAATGGATTTCCTTACGTGAAAAAAAAGGATATGGCGACGGACTTGCCACTTGTCATATCATCTTCCTGATGTCATTGTCAATCATTAGAACATGTGTACCTCTGCCTGCCCTATATGGGTTATGGGCGTGACGATATTTGTCTGTATTAAAATTCGAAATATAAATTAACTGCTCACCATTTATTAACGGACTATAACCGTTCTATATGACAATTAATAACTAGCTGTGCCCGCGACTTTATTTAATTATTTTAATTTTATACATTTCTTACTAAAATAACATTCTAAAATAAAAGGAGCCTAAGCTACTCCTTATTACATCAGCTATTTGCCAGTGAAAGTCCTGTCAAAATCGGTCCAGCCGCTTTAGAGATTAGCGGGTACAAACATACAGACAGACAGACAAAAATTCTAATAAATAATACTATATAACTATAGAATAAAATAACTCTTTATTGCGCACCCAAAAATACAAAGGGACAAACATACAAAATAAAACTTAGATACCAAATGATACACAAAGTCGGTCTTATCGCTAAGTCCGCGATCTTTTCCAGTCCTTATGGTGTGGAACAAAAGTCAACGAAATATGGTGCAAAGCCCAAAGGTGCTATAAACATAAACGTAAAATCTAACAATATTGGAATATTCAATACAAAACGAAGTCACGAGTGCTCGTAAATGAAATAAAAAAAAGTTTTTATATTATAGTATTAAAATAAAATTGCAAACATAAAAGTTTGGAAATATATCCTATCACAGTGAACTTAGAAAATGACGTTTTACCATGTTTTTGGTCTATTTTGGTTGTGCATCTTGTAAACATATAGGTATTATGTTATTTTAATATTACATACAGACACTCCAATTTTATTTTATTATATATATGTATTCGGTAATACGCTTAAAGGTTATAATATGTTTGGGAGCTTTTAATATCTCGTAGTATTTTACTTTCCATAAATCACGGTTATATTGAAACTTTATATTTTATCGTTGAATGCGAGTATCAATCATGATAGCCTCAGGCTAATCGGACAGAATAACGATTGTAAAGCTATTAAGATATTACAATAACCTTATAAAGGATCTCTAAAATGCCAGAAGCTTGTACATTTTTGACATGGAATTTTAGTTGTTGTTTCATGGCTGATTCGAATACCGTATTTAGTTTTTGTTTAGTGCCCAAAGATATCGGAACCCTATTCTGATCCCTTTTCATTTAAGAACATCTGATAACTTTTGTGACCTATGAAACTTAAAATACTAAAAAAAGTACTTTCACGCGTATTTTCCCCGAAGGGGTAGGCAGACGTGTGGTAGTATATCCACGACTCGTAGGTCTAGTAGATTTACTAGAACTCCCACGATTAGCTAAGGTACTAGGGCCTGATCTTTATATCTAATAAAAGTAACACTTATTCTGATTATGAAAATAACATAAACTATACACTAGCACAAATAATAGA
>DVZL01005460.1:0-12041 GCA_018236625.1 Lasaia peninsularis
TAGGGCGGCCCAAAAAAAAATTTTTTTCGAGTCTCGTACCAAAATATATATATATATATGCATGTATTCAATGTTTTAAGAGCCACCTCCAAACAACAGCTCAAAATTAAAGATCGCTCCAATTTTTATAAAAAAAATGTCAACCTCCTTTATTTATTTTATATTTTTACTTAATTATTACTTATTTATTTATTTTAGTTTTAAAATATATACCATTCGACAAACTATTACTAACAAATATAATTGATTAGTGTTATTTAAATGTATTGTCAGCCTCGGTGTTCTAGTGGCAAGCATTTCGAAAATTCATTTCGGTAGTCCAAGTTCGTTCAAAACTTAAGTACATTTTCTGAGTGCTCTCTGCATATCAAAACATCGAGAGGAAAACCGGGAATCGTACTCGATATTTCGACGATCTTGCCACCTGCCACATGGGGTCTACTTTCGTCGGTTATTTATTGTGGAAGCATAAGTACCTTTAGCTACCTCTACAGGGACCAGAGTGTGACGATATTTATTTAAGGAAGTGTTAAATTAACTCGCTGTTTTAATGGCTCTACCACAAAAACGCCGTCACTTGGCGCTGAGTGAAACTAATTGAGATTAACCTTGGTGACTGATTGGTCAAAAATGTATGTACTTTAAGGTCCCCGCTACTGTAGTAACAAGTACTCTTATCACCTCAATAAACACTCGTGACTGCGTTTTATACTTATTTTTATGATCTATACAAATAAATAACATTGGAGTGTCTGTATGTTATATTAAAATAACCACTTTTTAATAAATGCATATGTGGATATGTTTACCAGATACATATACCAATAAAGTATTTTTTTTAGAATTTTTGCCTGTCCTTCTGTCTGTTTGTGCCGCTAATCACTGAAAGGGTTGGACCGATTTTGACGGGACTTTCACTGGTAGACAGCTGACGTAATAAAGAATGACACGGGCTAATTTTATTTTAGATTTATATTTCAGAAATGTTTGAAATAAAATATAATAATAAATAATTTAATAGCTTCTGATCTGCTCGTAAAAGACAATAGTCAATTTTCAATACTATAACTTAGATTAAGTAGTAGAATTTTGCTAGAATACTCTCATTTTTTTACCACCGCGTATTTTTACCTAACGTCAGTACTCGCCATTGTCACATTACAACTAGAAAAAGGCACATATTGATGACCCCTCAGATGAGATAGATATGTAAATAATTAACCGCATTCGTAATAGTGGGATTAGAGAAAGAGTGGGATTAAAACGAAGTGTCGGTGTAAAAATGAGAAAGAGGAAAGAATGAATGATGAGAGATGGACAAAACATAAACACAATGTTAATTTGGATAACTGTAAGTACTCGGGGAGACCTAAGTTGACATTCCACGACCAAATAGCTCGCGTATTATCCGAGGGTGGTGTGAATAGTCTCCGAAATCAACGTGCTTGAATTGTAAAGAGTAATAAACGTGGAGAAAGCTAAGAAAATATGTAGAGACTCTTAGAACTCGATACCCTCTGCCTACCATGGAAGGGACATGTCGTAAAGACATGTATGGATGTAACTTTAAACCCAGTCTATAAAAAGTAGGAAACTCACCATGTCGTCAAGGTCCAATGGTCACGGTAGTGGTGGCGTAGAACGCTGTCTCCATACATTTCAGGTTCCCATCAGGCAAGATTAACTGCCGTTAGCACTTCCTCTAAGAACAAAAGTTTTTTCCATGAGAATAAATGTTAAAAACACTTGTAATTACGGGAAATATTGCAAATATTGAATACTGTTGTCGACGGGTTTGCGTTATTTAGATATCCCACGGGAACGGAACAAGAAATAGTTGAAAACATACAATATTTTCACGCTCATACCTCTAAGGGTTAGGCAGAGTTACACCTACGATTAGCCGACGATGTAAGGCACAAATCTCAGACAAAGTTATAATTTTCAGATGAAATAGAGCAAATTTTTGCCCGTGTTAGGCCGAGTCCTCTGAGTTGAATAGACCAGCTACCTGCGTAAGAGGCGAGCATAGGTTAACTAAATCACTACCAACACGGCCACTGGTGGTAGAGTATGCAGCAACTTGCCCGGAAAGGGATCCACCGCCTAACCTAATCCTGCCGCCATAATGGCATTGTCGTATTCCGGTCTGGAGAGTAGGATGGCCGGTAAGTGCACATAAGATCTAACAGCCCGACCACTTAGCGCACCTGCCACATCTATGATGTCTTTAGGCCACGGTTGTCTCTTACTGTCAGGAGCCAACGGGCGGCTGTCTTGTACCATAAAAAAGTTGCCCTACCCGGAAATCGAACTCGGGACCTCGTGCGTATACTTAACACTATTATTATTTTATTAGTCTAGTCTATAAAAACTTACATTCAAAATGATTTCAGTTAATAGGCAACAAAATGTCAAAGAAAACGACTAGTAAAGTCGTAAAAGCAATAAATCGGCGAAAAGATATCGCGTGATTTGGGGCAATTATTATAATGGAAGAAACGGCCTTGATGGTCAGGTTCACAGTCATTATATTTATTGGTCGCCTTCATTACTGGATTTCGATATATCGGAAATATATAATATAGAGCCTCAGTGGCCTAGTGGTACGCGCTTCGGATTTCCATTTCTGTAGTCCGGGTTCAAACCCAGCCATGTATCAATGAGTTTTTCTTACTCAAGTACATTTTCTGAGTGCTCTTACTGTGAAGGAAAACATCATGAGCAAACTCGGGATATGTGCCTGATATGGCGACGGACTTACTTAATATCGTCGTAGATGCACCTCTGCTTAACAAGTCAGGAATGTGGGCATGACGATATGTATGGATATGCATATAACTAGCTGTCCCCGCGACTTCATCCGCGTTTTTGTTTAATTAGTAATTTTTTTTATACATTTCTAACATTCGATAATAAAAGTAGCCTTTACCATTCATTGTTAAATTGACTGTCTGTCAGTGAAGGTCCCATCAAAAACGGTCCATTACAAACAGACAGACAAACAAAAATTCTAATAAATACTATTTTGATATACATATTATATGTTTATGCGTTTAGTAAAAAACGATTATTTCAATACCTACGTAATATGAGACACTCCAATTTTAAATATTTGTATATAGATGAAATGTCGTCAAATTTTATACATATATGACCTCGGTGCTTTGCGAAGTATAAATTAATATACTATAAAATACTACTTAATATAACTATAAAAATATTTTCAAAAATTTTAAATCTGGACAGTTTACAAAAATTTTTGATCTATCACCAAACCATATGCTTGTGCTATTTATGTTGGTCAAAGGTATCCAGGGTAAATCTATTAATACTGTAACCTTACGAATAAGTTATAATTATTCCAGTTAATCTGTCTGTTAATACGTCGCTGGCCTGTGACCAGATTATTAGATTTAATATGCAAGTTTATCCGCTACCCTACCCTCCAGATGGAACATGTGTCATTATATCAGGAATACTGGCAAGGCGGTAGACCCCTACCCGAGTGAATTGCTACATAGCACTCTACCACTAGTGATTTTTGGAAGTCATCTAGTTAACCTATGCTCGCCTCTTACGAGCTGCCTAGTGGTCAGGGGGTCTGTCTTACATAGGGGACCCGGACCAATTTTCAATCACAAAGAAGAAACGATTAATAAACTCTCTGGCATCATAATTCAAAAACCGTATGAAACTGATGTTTCTAAACGTAGCCATTCGGAGACGAATCGTCAAAACAAACTCCTAAAACGATGGGGAATAAGGAGAGGCTTATTTGATAAAACAATAAAAAGACGATCTCATTTCATTTATTACCAATGTACGTACTCTATTTTCGTTCTGACGACTGCTCGTAATGAAAGTACTTTGGTAATATTGCTGCTGTGAAGCTAAATGCATGACTATTTGGATGTTACACTCCTAACAACGACCTGTCCGTAATAATAACAATCTATCTCACTCTCATAGAGCCGGCTATCTAAATCTCATAAGGCGAGCTTGTTTTGATAATATAACCTCCATGAAACTGTCAGAAAGAGAGGTTAACTGGTTTAGAAAGAGTCAGCAATGACTGAATGTCACTTGAAAACCGCTAGACCAATTTGGTGACTCTTTTTTACGGTACCGTACCTAAAGGATAAACGGTATTGCTAAGACTCTGCTATCCGTCTGTCTGTCACCAGGGAGTATATTATGAACCGTGATAGCTAGACAGTTAATTTTTCTACAAATGATGTATTTCTGTTGCGTCTATAACAACAAATACTAAGAAAACAGAATAAAATAAACGTTTGCTTCGATCTAAGTATGCATAGCGACATCTATTGGTTGTCGGGAAACATCAACTTAGTTATTACATGGTACTAAAATATTCGATAGGGTACGGTACCCTTCGTGCACTTGGCCAGTTTTTTGTATCGCATAAATCTTCACAATTTTTGACCAATTTACTTAATACACATATTTTTATTAGATTTTAACAGATTTAGCCAAAATATAGCATCCATAAAAAGCTAACCTTTATGAAGAAGTGTGAACTATACTCGGACCATAGCAGTTGATTATGGAACTCAACCCTACCCATGAATTTGAACTCAACCAAGATGCTATTACAAGAATGCATTGGTGTGTACACTAATCCTAATATTGAGAGTAAAGAAAATACTATATATATGACATTGGTAGATTGATAAATATAATACAGTGGACCCCCGGTAATCCGACAAACGTTTTGCAGGGCGATGTCGGACTATCGGATTTGTCGGATTATGGAGTACTGCCTAAGATCCTCTATTGTCAGGGCTGTTCTTATAATAGTACCTGCCGACCTATTATAAATTTATTTAAACTACATAATTGTGTATATGTATAATAATAATGAACGTTCGATTATTATTATACATATACGTTTTTCTATGAAGTTCGTTCGTTCGTAATGAAGGCTAAATTTTATGTGTACACAAAAAAAAAGTACTTGTAAATTCTAAGTACGTAATACAATATGCATCGAGTACAATATTAGTAGCGCCTTCATGCAAGTTACAACTTGTTCAATCATGCATTAGGGCAGATTTTTTGGAATTTTTATGTATGTACATATAAACAATGACAGACGTGTCGGATTACAGAGGGCGCCGGATTAGACCGGGGCCGGATTACCGCTATATCTGTATAACGAAATGATAGCGTGATTTAAAACGGACCAGCGCCACCTATCTTCACAAAATTGTAATACTGAAAGCATCATTAACTGTGCCTTTAAAAACCAAATACAACTTATGATTCATGGCATTTTTGCGACCCACCTTCCTCTGACAGGTTATATCTTTGATATTTGCAAATATAAATGTTTTTCTTCTCTATCTTATCACTGTTACCTTCTGTTAGTACTGAATGTATGAATCATAGTGTACAACCATTATTTACATCTAATAAACATGTAAAACTACAAGTTTGTTACTACTTAAGTAATAACGGCAATATTTATAATTAAACATGATGAACATGATATACCTACCCTACCCACAACAATCTCATTATGGCGGCAGGAATAGGAAAGGTGTGGATCCCGGGCGAATTCTTGCACAGCACTTTACCACTAGTGATGTTGGTAGTAATCCAGTTAACCTATGTGCACCTCCTACGAGCTGTCTGGTAAGTAAGATGGACTATTCTACGCCGTAGACCTGGACGAACACGGGAAGAAATATATTTTGTTGAGGCGCCTTTATGCTTGGGCCTAATTAGCGCCCAAGTTTAACGCCTCATCCCGGGTTTGATTCCCGAGTAGAGAGTAGTATATACTTGAAGAATATAACGTTGCCTAAGAGTGGATTTTACCAATATAGGTGGCAAACCTGTCAAGTAAAAAATTAATATCGTCGACTAATCATGGGTGCGTACCACTGCTTACCACTTCGAGGATAATATATTTTCTTACTATGAATTCAGTTGCCAACCATTAAAATATGATCATTTATATCATTGTGCATAATCTCTTAAGGCAATAAAATAATATTACGTTTTTATCTCAAGAGATCTTGGGCAAATAGAACTATTTATTTGAGAAAACCCAAACATATATATTTCAATATATTACCACTTTGTTCGATAAGAAATTGTGTCGATGTTTATCGGCTGGAAGAATGATAGTGCATTTGCCAAGAATAGCGAAAGGAAAACCGGGTTTTCACGTAAAATATCTTGACATTTTGCAACTCCGACTCACTTTTGGCCGGGTTTTAGTGTCTATAGACAATTTACTATCCGGAAATTTGCTTGTTTGCCTTCCGAAAAACCCGTTATTTAATTACGGTGCCATTTATAGATATTTTTATATCCATATCTATTTATTATAAAAGCAATATACAGTTGTCTGTTCATTGGAAATATAATTACTGTGGCGCCCTCTGGTAAGTTATTACCATTACACCTATCTAAGAACATACACTAATAAAATCTCAACTCATTACTAAAAACCACATCAAAATTGAACTAATACTTTTGAAGATAGATAGCAACATTGTTTTTACATACAATGTTTACTACAGCACCCCCTGGTGAGTTTGTGTGAGTGGTGTAGGTAACACCTTAACGTCTACCTAAGCCGCATCAAAGTCGGGAGAGTAGTTTTGGAAATAAATGGCAACATTGGTTTGCACACACACACACACACGTTCTCTCATCTCAAATGCATATTTTATCATCTTAATACCGTCGCGGGTAAAAATAAAAAAAAAATACCGTCCCCGAAGGAGTATTTAGGAGGTACATATGCAGCGGACAACATTAGGTCCCATCATACGACTAATATCATATTAAAAATAATAAAAAAATGGTCTCAAAACATTTTTTTGAGAGTTTTTATCTATTTCTATATCAAGATATCCGATTTTGTTATAGTTCTAAGACGATATCAACTAGATTCTATTTTTAAGAGAAACAATAATTATAACCAAAATAAATTAACAAAAGCCGTCACGCCCATATAGATATAGATAGGCAGAGGTACATAATATGCATAAATATGTACTCTCCGACATAATTATGCACCCACATTTAGTCGATGATATGAAAGGTGGCAAATTCAATCCTTTTCAACTCCCTAAAAGTTGGGGACTTTTTCGGGAACTATCGGGTAATCGAACCAGGACCTCGTACGTCAAAGTGCGACATTAATTAAGTGCGACATCAAAGTGAGAATTATGAGGGTGCTGCACACTGCTGTTTAAAAATGAGCTAAATAAAAACTATTCAATTAAAATTAGTTAGGTAGATGTGCAAATACCTTTTAGGAAAGGAAAAAGTAACGGTTTATTATCGCGAAGGCGAAGCCACGGATAACAGCTAATTATTTATATTAAAAGAAAACATTACATTAATTAATTATATTAATTAGATATAACACCAGTTATTAAGATTTAGAACAATTAACTAAAAGCGGTACAACTTTTCTGATAGTACGATGAGTGCACTTGGAAGATTTATACAATACTAATGGTAGCCCGGTAGTCGAAATTCGACCATAATAAATTTAATTTCAAGTTATTTTGCGATAACTTAATTAACGATTTAAAACATTTTTCTTCGTTAAAACTCTTTCATCGTTTGCTTAATGTCCTTGGCCGTTAAAAAACCTTAAAAAACATTAAATGACAAACAAAACAAACAATTTGACAACAGAGCGTGTATATGTGTAACAAATACTTGTGTTTGTGTGTGTCAAATACATGGTAGCGTGGTAATGTTTTATTTATTGCTTTTTTTGTACTTGACAAGCATTATTATTGAAAAATATTAACTTTCTGCACTTCTCCTACACCGAAACTATGTGTGCAAAATTTTATACGTCTCCGTCCGCGCAATTTTCGTAAAATGGGTCTAAAGTTTTCCTTCACGTATTAATATTATAATTCTATATTAAATCTTCCATATGTGTGTGTCTATTTCGCCTCCGTGAATAAGTATTCGGGAATGGCCTTTCTGGGCTTTTACGGTGAAGGCAAACATCGTAAGTAGACCCGTGATTTGTGTCCGATGTGACGACGGGATTTCCAATTATTATCACATCATTGGACCAAATATCGTCGGCTAATCGCGGGTGTCATAATATTATGTCCTCTGCCTACCCTGTTAGGGATATGGGCGTAACGAATTTTATTTATTTTATTTAATAAGTAAACTGATCCATACCCACTATTAATGTAAAACATGAATCTGGATTTTTAATTCGTTTCGCATTCGCAATAATAATAATAATAATTTTATTAATAAAAGCTGTATAAGCAAAAACATTTAATATTTGATGTATTTTAAATCTCATATATAGACACATATCAATTTTAATAAAAAATAATTATTGTGTATTCAATAAAATCTCTTTGAAAACTAAAAACAATTAATTATTTACTTATGTAATTAATTTAAAATTAGTTTGATTTGATTATTCTAAATTATCAGTTCTTAGAGGGACTACGCAACTATTTTTAATACGTGCCACTTCATAACTATACCAGACTATTGTTTTTATAATAAAGTTACAAATAATGCGTCAGTAATATTTGTTTAACGATATCTCTGAAAAAAATAATATTTGTTCAAATATTGTTACAATTAATACATGTAATATTTACGCAAAGACTTCCGGTGACGAATAACTCTCATAACACAACATTTTATAAACTTCGCCCGCGTTTTTATTTAATTATTTAATTTTATACATTTCCAAAATAAAAGTAGCTTAAGCCGTTCCTTATTACATCAGCTGTCTGCCAGTGAGAGTCCAGTGAAGTACAAACAGACAGACAGATAGATAAATATTCTATAAACGTTGTTTTGGTATAATATGTACCTTGTAAATACATATGCACTTAGTAAAAGTTTATTATTATATTATTACTACTAATACTATTATTATTACTTTTTAATACTACATAGAGACTCACCAATTTTATTTATTTGTATAGATTACTTAGGTAGGGAAGCAAATTATATAAAATGTAAGTAACATATTATATAAAAACCGATCAAGTGCGAGTCGGACTCATGCTCGAATAGTTCCGTATATTATGTAAAAATGACAAAGCCACAAGACACAGAAATATTAACTATATTTAAATAAAACACGCCGGAAATAACCTCTTTAAATACTTAAGAATAATCTTAAATATTGGATCGTCTAACATTTCTATGATAATAAAATGATGACCTCCTCCTTTTTTTGAAGTCAATTAAAAACCGCAGTGGAATTGGAGTTTCTTGCTAATTTTTTTAATTGAACAAACAGACAAAAAATTAAAATCTATTTATAAATACCATAAATTATTAAGGGTGCGTCTGCAATGTTTATGGAGTAAAGCTCGCAGACAGGGAAAGAGTGGGTTTAAAAAAAAGTGTCGGTGTAATAATGTGAAAGGGTATGTATGCTCCGCCGGTTGGTTCATGTGTAAGGTAATCCAGCCGTTTCCGAGATTAGTGGATGCAAACAGACAGACAAAAAAACCTAAAAAATACTGTTTTGGTATATGTACCTTGTAAGCATACATTTATATTTAGCGGTTCTTTTAATATTACATACAGACACTCCAATTTTATTTACTACTGACCGTACGCTTTTCTCATCTTTGGTAATTAAATTAACATTAAAATATATCTAGTTATACATATATTTTAATGTATTGTTTAAAAAAAATGTCAAGTCCATATTATTATGCCCGAAGTGATAGGCGGAGGTACAAATTTATGAACTGCATGATATAACAGGTGACTAGTCTGCCGCCATTTTCAGTTGTGCCTGCGACTTCGGACGAAGTCGCGGGTACAGCTAGACTTGATAAGAACTTCTGTGGTCTAAGAGGTATGTTGTAAAACTGTTTGTGGATAATAAAAAAAAATAATAAAAAATTGTTTGATAAGAACTTACGCAATGGTTTTAAAAGTGCGTAAACATACGTGACATAAAGGAACCTTCAGCATCCTTAAAGATTACCTAACGTATAATAACATAATATGCCATAACATTATAATAACTAGCTGATCCAGCGAACGTCGTACCATGTAATGCCAGATAGTAGAAAATTATATCTATACAAATAAATAAAATTGGAAAGTAACATTTTTAGAATTTTTGCCTGTCTGTTATTTTTAGAATTTTTGCCTGTACCCGCTAATCTCTGCAACGCCTGGACCTATTTCGACGGGATTTTCACTGGTAATACGAAACAGCTTAGGCTAATAAATACATTTCTATGTATAAAAAATTAATTAAATAAAAACGCGGACGAAGTCGCGGGCAAAGTTGGTATGGAAATATATCAGATTTTTTTTCTACATCATTTAAAATTTCTTTGAACTTTCTCCCGACAATAAAATAATTATTAAAACAAGAAAATAAGCGAAACTGTTTAATACAAAAAAGTAATTAAACTACCAGGAGAAATATTTAAACTGATTTAGATTTTATTTTCTCATCTAAAAGTTTATTGTCAAGTCTCCGTATCCTGCGTGTATGCATGAAGATAATAATTAATGTGGAGGAAAGCTAGCAAATATTCTCTGCCTGCCCCGCAAGGGACTTGACGTGACGATGTGTGTGTATGTATGGATACATTGTTATAATATAGATATTATGATGTAATTACGTCACCATTTTTCAGAACGTGTCTATCGTCCAATTAGAAGATCGCGTCATCGACACATTGCCGGTCTTTATGTATCCGTTCCCGTCTTCAATGTAATTAATCAAGTTTATTGTCTAACATTTTATGGGTCTCTGACAAAACGATTGAATTTCTCCAATCTTAAAGACATTTTTCTACAAATCTTCACGCCAAGTCCCTTTTAGGGTAGGTAGAGAATAAAGAAAGAATTAGAACTTGTTGAATTGCTTGTGTAATATTTTTTAGTCATCCAAAATAATCTTAGTTGACGCGTTTCGGATTTATATTTATGTAGTCCAGTTCGAACCCCGCCAAGTACATTAAGTACATTTTTTGAGTGCTCTTACGGTGAAGAAAAACATCGTGAGTAAACCCAGGATTTGTGCTCGATATGGCGACGGACCTGAGACCGTTATATCATGGAATTTAATAACATCGGCGATTGGTGCCCCTACTTCTGCCTACCCTTTTGAGGGATAAACGGGTAGCGATAATTGTTTTATTTATGCAAAATTTAAAAAATTACACTTAAAAAAATGTATGACGTTCGGTATGAAGTTCTCCGGAACTTATAGCGAGAAATATGTATAAAAGTTTTTAAAGTAGTCATATAAAATTCCAAATGAATGTGCCGCGTGACTGAGTCGGAGACTCGACAAAAACTCAATACTTAATGAGACTGGTAATTCATTCAATAGTTTCCTCTTATTGTGTATTCTTCTAATATTTTCTAAGCAAAGAACACATTTCTATTCAGCCACAATAAAAAAATACTAATAGAGTTTGTACGACTTGCAATTGTGTCTTCTTCTTCTTGGCCTTATCCCGTATTATATCAGATGATATCGGGGTCGGCTATCTAATGTAGGGAATTTGACTAGGACACCAGTTTTTACGCAAAGCGACTGCTATATGACCTCTGAAACCCACAAGGGAAACTAGGTCCAAACCTAGATTAGGTCGAATTCAATGAATCCGGGTTTCCTCACGACTTTTTCGTCACTCATAAAATGTACATATGGTAAGTGACAACACCGGATCCAGGGGTTAATGGGGTCATGATCTCCCTAGGCCCCAGAAACTAGATGGACTACTAATTAAAATAGGTACAAGTACGTCCAATGTAGAGTTTATTTAAGTAATCTTAAAGTAAAAATATCTTTATGCGTATATCCCTGAAAGATTAGGTATTTTTTATAATATTGGAAGGCAAACTAGTATGGATTTCCTGATAAGAAATACACGTCGCCTATAGACACCAAAGGTGGAAATGGTGTGTTGCCAACCTGAGGCTCGGATGGTAAGTCGTGAGAAAGTTTACCGGCTACCTTACCCTCCAAACCAGAACGCGACAATGGCGAGCACTGACGTTATGGAGGC
>DVZL01005461.1:0-12041 GCA_018236625.1 Lasaia peninsularis
AAAGTTGCCCGACCCGGGAATTGAACCCGGGACCCCACGTGGCTAACGGTCTTAACAGGCGACACCTGTACCGTTCCCCCACAGAGGCGACATAATATTATTTATGAATAAAAAACACTTATTTGATAAAAAAATCTGTATCCTGGTTCTAAGCTACCTCCCCACCAAGTTTTAGTCAAAACTGTTCAGCTGTTTTTGAGTTATAAATAGTCTTGAGTAATAAAAGAAAGTAGCTCAACTTTCTTTATTATATTGGATTACATAAAATAATTAAATACACATCAATAATCAAACAGGTACACAGCGTACGTAGTCACGGGCAAGGATAATTATAAACCTATTTTGTACCCACGTTTCTTAAATCGCGATGACTTTTCCAGAGTATAAGTTTCCATGCATGAGACTTCGGTTTTGCTGAGTCGCCTGTATCGTACTCGCCAGGAACAATATTTTAGCGGTTGAAAGTATGAAGAGAAATTTGAAACGATCTTTGTTTTATATTTTCCGGAAACTATAAAAGTATTTTCTGATAATTCATTGGACTTTTTAATTTAAAAATGATTTTATCCGAGGATTTTTAGCGGAATTTGGGCCAATTGGTATTCGGATAAACTAATCATTAAAACTATATATAGTAAGTGGATTGTTAAGAAAACATTAGTTTATTTGTTATTTTACCTCTTCACTTTCACTTCACTTTCACTATCCAGGTCTAGACAGGAACGTAGCTGAAAAAAAGTGTCCTCGAAATAATATATATATAAATCTGAAATTGAAAAAATCATAGGGCAATTTGTCCAACCCGGAAATCGAACCCAGGACCTCGTGGGTCAAAGTTGGATACCGACTACGCTCCACCAGAGAGGCGATGCTCGCTCCACCAGAAAGGCGATGCTGTTTATTAATTCAACTGTATTAAGTATATCGCACTTTTAAAAGATGAAGAAAGATGCTGATCTAATTCAAAATAGGTACCTAAATTTAAGTCATAGTGGCAAATTTACTTTAAATCCCTACTAATATTATAAATGCGAAAGTAACTTTGCTGTCTGTTACATTTTCACGCCTAAATCACAGAACTGAATTTGTTGTTTTTTTGTGTAATTTGTCCAATAATAGTTATTTATTTACTTTATATTATTAATATGGACAGCAAAATTGAGCGGAATAATTCTTTTTCACCATCTATTGGAAGTCCCCCAGTCCCCAAGCTCCTGAAGTGTGACTGGACCCTACACATTTTTTATAGTTATAACAAATAATATTTTATTGTAATTTATTATCTAATATTGTATTCTATTTGATAATATATTATTATAGTGACACTCGGTAGTAGCTATGTATTTAATAGGATTCCGTACTCAAAGTATGTCTGTCTGTCATCAAGCTGTATATCATGAACCGTGATAGTTAGATAGTTGAAATTTCCACGGATGGTTCAAATTGGAGCCTCAATGGCCTAGTGGTTCGAGCCCCGCCAGGCAATAAGTTTTTTTAACTTAAGTACATTTTCCGAGTGCTCTTACGGTGAAGGAAAACATCGTGAGGAAACCCGTGATTTGTGTCAGATATGGCGACAGACGTTACACCTGTCACATCATGGAACCTAATATCGTCGGCTAATCGTGGGTGCATATGTACCTCTGCCTTCCCTATATATTTTTCAATTGTGGATTCCATACAACAAACGTGATTTTTTGATAAATTGCATCGCAACTAACAGATGTCGCTATGCATATTTAGATCGCGGTACGAAGAAAATAAATTGTCTAGATTTTGCATTATTGCTACCATGCATCAACCTCCCTCTGCCTACCAGCAAGGGACTTGGCGTGAAGATAACTATCAAGAATGTGACATGTGGAAAAATTCTTAAAAGAAAAATATATTTTCCACACAACATTCCGAGAGCAAAATGTAAAAACTTTATTAACCATTTGAAAAGGGAAAATATAGTGGGAATTATCTAATCGTAAAAGCGGTGTCGTGTTCATAATAAACTGAAGACTTTTACGGTGTCCCATTCGCCCGTTGGACGCCCTGACAAATGTACCTGGACGGGAGATATATTCGGGGTGATAACTTATACTTAACCACCCCAGGATATAAATATGAAGTATATCATATGGGGATATTTACTATTGTGTATTTTGGACATAAATATAATAGGTTTCATTGAGCTTTGGGGTTTATTAACCTCAACGTAGAGGGGCTGTAGAAGCAGAGATGATCATTACATATGATATAAGCAGAGATGGTTATATAACACGTTATCCTTGCACAACCGATAACGAAATTATTGAATTCTTACTCATCCTGTTATTGTATATACAAAAAAACCCGTCGCTTCTCTGACTACGATTTTATACGTAATTGCCACCTCTAGGACCAACACTTCAAACAACAGGATAGCAGTTTATGATAACAGTTATTGAAAAATAGCACAACAGTAGGTATAATTCATTATTGGTATATAGCCGTTATTGCCACCTCTAAGTTTGATGTATCTATGTGTGAGTCTGTCTGTGGCCTCGATGTTAAGCTTAATACACATTTATACCAGTTACCCTGTCCTCCGGAACACGACAATGTCATTATGGTATCATTCCGCGTGTTAACCCGGGTCCTCTATATAGAATATTACAACCGGCAACGCAGCTGCGATACTTGTGGTGTTGCAGGTATTTGTGAGTGGTGGTGATCACTAACCATCAGGTGACCCACTTGCCTGTTTGCCTCCTCTTCTAAAAAAAATGAAACTTTTATTTCCATAATACCGGTATATATTATGTGATGTGTGAATAAAGAAAATTAATTAGAGATCCATTAAATGCCACGTTTTAATGCGGGCTTTGTAAATTAAATACAGATCTGATAAGCTTACTCTATGTTGTTGTATTAATCAAAAGTTAAAGACACATGTGTGGCTGCGAAAATGGCGTATACTTCTATATTTTTTATTTTTTTGCGAGATAAGACAGCGAACAGGCACACGTGGTGGTAAGAGACAACCGTGGCTTAAAGATACCATAAATGTAACAGGTGCATCACCGTCTGTGGTCGGATTATAAGACCATATGTGCAAGTTTACCGGCTACCTTACCCTCCGGACCAGAATATGACAAAGTCATATTTTGGTCAGGAATAGGTAAGGCGATGGATCCCTACCCGGTCGATTTGCTGTACATATCACTTTACAATTTATTTGTTTTATATACTATCTGTAAAATACACTCTTCACAATGACATTTTCACAATTTTAGGCACTGTCTCATTTTCATAGAACTAGTTATCTCTCTCTCTCTCTCTTTTGACATGAGAGCTTCAGTGGCCTAATGATACACGCCATGGTACCCTGCCATATACCAATGAGTTTTTCTAATTTAGTATAATACTTTCTGAGTGTTCTTATGGTGAATAAAAACATCGTGAAGAAACTCGAGATTTGTGCACGATATGGCGACGATTTTGCCACTGGTCACATCATAAGATCTAATATCGTCGAGTATTCGTGGATGTATAGAAACCTTTTCAAATGAACCCCTTCTAGCGTGATAGTTATTTATGATTAAAATATTCCTTAAAACGGTTCTTTACAAGCAAATGCAAACAAACATATCGAAATTACATATATTTTAAAGCATATTCGAAACATGCTTGTGAATAAAAAAGTAAGCTTTGATACTTTTGTTTTAAATAAAAAAATATATTACTATTTCTAATCGTCACGCCTGTAGGCCCCGGAATTATAGACAGAGATACATATTATGCACCCACGATTAATCGACGATAGATACCAGGATATGGCAGGTGGCAAATCCATCGCCATATCGAGCACAAATTCAATCTCTAGTAACTTAATGTCTTTCAGACAAACTAAAAAAGAACTTATAAGTTCCAGTTGCTCTATCTGGGAATCGATCATTTATTTCATTCGGGTATTTTTTTGAGAAAAACTTGGAAATAAAAAAAATAAAAGTTTTTACAAAACTCTTAGTTAATGGGCACACCTAAATAGTACGATAGTAACGTTTCCCCGAGTGAGGGACGTTATCACGTGTTAGGACGGAGTGGGGTCGGTCGGAGGGCGACGTTTCGACTAATGATGCCACCACACAGATACAACAATGCACATTTTCTATATACCACTGTTTTTTCTATTTATCGCCTCTCTGGTCGGGCGTAGAGTTTGATTTCCTGGTAAAGCTACTTATGAGTTTTTTCAGTTTGTTTGAAAAACATAAGACAGATTCGATTTTGGTCCCGATATGGGACCCAATAAAGCTGGTTAATCGTGAGTGCATATGTGAGTGTACCTTTGCCTACCTCATCAGGGATATGAGCGTGAGGATTATGTAGTATTTCTTTTACTTCTTATCAGTGTTTAATGTTTAATCTGGGACAGTTGATGAATGTCGGTATTATTCGGTATACCGCGTACAATATAAAAAAAACTTGCCAAGCGAGAGTCGGATACACACGAAGGATTCTGTACTATTTTGTAAAACCGATAAAAAATCACATTTGTTCTACAGAAGCCCTTGAAGTATTCTGTTTTTATTATTTTTTTATATACATCATCTTTGAACATTTCAACTATCTACCACGGTTCCTGAGATCTAGCCTGGCGATATACAGACAGACATATATAATTAATAAATAATATATAGAATTTTCTCTAAAAGAAATTGGTTCCAAGTATAATCAAAGCTATTTTATAAGATGTACAGCGAGCTAGCTTGTTAAGGATACAATATAACTTTTGATAATTCTTAAATTGAGTAAACGACACTCCTCGCTGCAATTGCTTAATATCTTACCGCATCTCCGAGGTCAAGGTTCCTATTAAAAAACTTTCATTCTTTTAAACATGTTTCATCATGTACTAGTGACCCACCCCGGCTTCGCACGGGTATACTATACATGTTATATACATAAAAACCTTCATCTTGATTCACTCCATCTACTAAAAAAACCCGCATCAAAATCCGTTGCTTAATTTTAAAGATTTAAGCATACATAGGGACAGACAGAGAAAGTGACTTTGTTTTATAATATGTAGCGATTTATGTTGCGTCTCAATAACTTGGTCATTATTGCAAATAATTGCAAATGCAAATTAACAGCCTCTCAGTTCTTGAAGAAATTTTATCGATATTTCATAATTATTCATTTGACCAAGGAGCTTACTAAAGCTCTAGTTAGTACAAATTTGTTGAATACTTCAACCAACTATCTCGGTGAATGCCAAAGTCCAAAGTAGACATTCGTCGAGAAACTTAGCAAAGGCTACACAACTATTTCTCATTCAATTCCTTTTTTCTCCTTTTCCATTCTTGCCATCATTATAAAATTCCCTGCTACCACAGATTAAATCAAATTCAAATTTGTGGAAAAAAACATACAAATAATTGGCCAAGAGCGAGTCGGACTCTCGCTCGAAGGGTTTCTTAATACACGTTCGTTGTATGGGAACACTCTATACATAATTATTTTATTCGGTTTTTAGTATTTGTAGTTATAGCGTCAAGAGAAATAAGTTTTCTGTGAAAATGTCAACTTACTAGCTATTACAGTTTCTGAGATTGGTATATAACAGCGACAGACAGACAGATAAACAGACGGATAGCGTAGTCTTAGTGATAGGGTTCCGTTTTGATACTTTGGGTACGGAACCCTAAAACAACAGTCGAATTAAAAGCCCTCTCGTTTTTGAAATTAAAAACAGACATTTTTATAGGTACAGTTTTACGTAAATATACCGCATTTTACAAAGTTATATAATTACATATAAGCTCAAAAACTACGATAAGATACTTTGTTGTAGCAAGGTTCTTCGAAACCAATTCGTATTGATTAAAGTCAATATTTGCTGGGGAAATATAGAGTAAAAAAATTCACAGTTTATTGTTTACTGTGTAAACCAACGGTCTGCTTGAGTTAAGCTTAATAGTGTTATTACAAAAGATTACTTTGTGCAATTAGACGTAATGGAAAAATCTATAAGAAAACTTATTAATAAGTAGCTTTACAAGAGAAGAGGCCTATATTTCTTTATGAGATAAGACAGAAAAACATACAGCTGTTTTTATGGTAAGAAGTGCATAGTTACAGGTATATCGCTGCATCGGCTGAGTTATTAGGTCTGATGCAAGTCTACCTGCTACCACCTGAACAGGACCCGTTACCATCAATAAATAATGGTACTAATTCCTCTACACGATTTCTAAACTTATTTTACATACATGGTATATCTATCCAATGGAATACAAAACGAAAGATATAGAACATTTTAGTCATGTCAAATTAGAATACAATAAATTGTAGTGTTTTTAATCGAATCGGCCAATATTTATGTTTCAAATGCGGGCTTTTAAACATTATAAGAAAATTGAACAGTTAATGCAATCTGTACCATTTTGGATCTATATAATTGATAGATTCAGATGGGACTGGAAAATAAGGCTTATCAAGTATGACTGTCAACAAGATCAATAGCGCCCGAAATTCGCTGCTGTCTCGTGTCAAGGAGGAACACTGATAGTGATCTGTTCCCTCCCATTTGATTTCGTTTATACGATATCTTCAATTTCATTATGTGTTTTTTGCGTAATTGGGTCACAAGAACGCTTTTGAATCTAAGACATATTTTTATTACAATAGTAAGTGCGCTGTATATTGTAAAACATTGGCCAAGTGACATAGACCTCGCTGATAATGACTTCGCCCGCGTGAATTATTTTAATAACACAGACTGGTAACGCCATATTATATACATAGGTAATTTTATCTTTAAAAATGGCCCGTGGTTAATTATAATACCCTTCCTTTCATTCCTATATATAAATATTCCGTTACTTGTCGATGGTGAGGACATATTGGAAGAAAAGACAAGCGCCAGTCGCGGTTACGAAACGCGGCGTACGGAAAAAAAAGATTAATAAATAAATAATTAAATTATAAAATTAAGCGCGATAAGCTCGGAGTGTAACAGGAGGGCTCCCTGATTTTTGTACGGTGACGATGTCTGCGCAGGCGTTGCCAACGAAAAGAGAGGAATCGAACAACAATTGAAGGTATCAAGTAAGTCTTTCCCATCTTTTCTCCTTAACATTTATCTTGGAAGTCAGTGTGTAACGAGAAATTTAGAAAATGTATCGAGCGACTATCGTCATTACCACGATCTAATTACGGATAGCGACATCTATTGGTCAGGTCAAATCGTTCGTTCAACTAAAACACACTTTACTCTATGTTTTATGTTGTAGCGGCAACAGAAACACATCATCTGTGAAAATTTCAACTCTCTATCACGGGTTGTGAGATACAACCTTATGACAGACAGACATAAATTAATCTATACAAATCAATAAAATTGGAGTGTGTGTAGGTATGTAATATTAAAATAATCCCACTTTTACTAAATACATAATTGAATGTTTACAAGGTACATCATATACGAAAATAGTATTTTTTGGAATGTTTCTCTGTCTGTCTGTCTATTTGTACCCGCTAATCTCTCAAACAGCTGGACCAATTTCAGTTCAGTCAGTCGGTTAATCATGGGTGTATATGTACCTCTGCCTACAATCTTCAGGTTTATGGGCGTGACGATATCTATTTATTTTAAGAAAAATCTACGTCAAGTCGGAGGCATGAGTAGAAAATGAAATTCAATTTCTTGCCAAATTCCAATAAGGTTATTTATTTCATATTGAAGTATTACAAAGAGGAGTATGTCAATGTTCCCATCAAACCCATAAAATCCCTAAGTAGGGCAATCGTGAAAGCAAGACCTTCGTCAAGTAGGACCTCACTTGACGTTCGGAACCTTTTCAATTCCATCTGTTGATCATCAAACCTGCATTAAGTCTAGAGCTCCTGCTTTGCATGATACTTATTAAAAAATGTCGGGAGACCCTCAGTATTGAAATTAAATATACAAGAATTTTTGGTCAGCTAAATTTTGCACGTGGTTTTGCTTGCATAGGAGACAGAAAATTATACTCATCTGTTAAACCATGTTGAATTTACGTCGAAATCAGTCTAGGTTAAATATGAGATATGATTTATTTATGTATCTGGAAACTGGCCACTTTCAGAACTATATTTAAAAAGTTTTTACATCATTTAAAAATGGAACTCTTTGATTTGTTGTATTGGAGCACCCTTTTTACATATATTTTATTCTGTCCTTAGTTATTTTTATAGTGGAAAATATTTGTGAAAATTTGAACTATCTAGTTATCGCAGTTTATAAGATACAGTCCGGTGATAGACAGCTAAACTAACCGACAGTCGAGTCTTAGTAATAGGGTTCCGTAAAAAGTAATGCTTGGTTTCATATAAAAATACTAGCGACCCTCCCCGACTTCGCACGGGTATATTATGCATGTTATATGCGGAAAAACCTTTCTCTTTATTCACTCCATCTATTTAAAAACCGCATCAAAATCCGTTGCTTAGTTTTAATGATTTAAACATACATAGGGAGAGACAGAGAAAGTGACTTTGTTTTATAATATGTAGAGATGATATACACTTCGAATTGAAACGGAGGAGTCCTTTTGTTCGCCGATTGAAAAGTAATAAATATCAATATAATCGCCGAATTTTGTCTATCAGAAGTTACATGTATATGTAAAGCTTGAATATAAGCTTCTATGGAAAGTTTAAGCGTAAACCTTAAAGTGGTCTTTCAGCATGCCCTCAAATCGTAAATTTAAAAGCCTCCCTACTACTGGGTCTATATGGAGGGGATCCATTACCATAAATTTGCGCGGTTTCAGTTTCTTTGATGTGTCATAAAATGAGAATTCGTCAACATGTCCCGTATTTTTAGATTCAGATAACGTCTTGTTCATAAATATATTATGGCATATTGTAACTCGTGACAAAATACAGAGACTATCGCACGTCTGATCCTAGTACATTTTTAGGGATCCGCACCCGAAAGGATGAAAACAGAACCCTATCACTAAGACTCCGCTGACCGTCTGTTGAAATTTTCACAGATTATCTATTTCTGTTGTCACTATAACAACAAATACTAAAAACAATAAAAAATAATATCGTATAATAAACGTAATAGTTTTGCCGTTTTTATACATAATGGTACGGAATCCTTTATGCGCGAGTCTAACTCGCACTTGGCCGAGTTTTATGTATATAACAATCTCGTGTGCAACGATTATTCTTGAACTCCTAGCGCTCGATTAATTTTTTTGACGCTTTTTATACTCTTTCTCCATTAATAGTTTTTTTAGCAGGTATTAGAATAAATTAACCATCTGTCATATTATAAGACCTAATACTGGCTGGCTAATCGTGGGCATACACTGTATATGAACCTCTACTTACTCCTTTAAGGTATGGGCATGATGTAACAGGTGGAAAAAACCTATTTATTACCTAAAAATGTTTTTTTTATGGATAAGGAGGCAAACAAGCAAGCGGTTCACCTGATGGTAAGTGATTATAGCCGCTCACGAACAACCGTAATACCAGGGACATTACCAGCGCTGCCAACCTTTGAGAAATGAGTACGATCTCTTTTTGAAGGCAATTAAGTCGTATTGCTTCGGGAACACCTCCGCCGACAACTGATTCCACAAAAGCGAAGTACGTGGCAAAAATGCCTATAAAATCGCACAGTAGACGACCGCCTGGTATCAAGATGGTGTGGGTGAAACCTTAAGTTTTGTCGCGAGGACCTATTGTGGTAGTTCCTCAGAGCACTCCCCAAGATAAGGCAAGTAAGAAAAATTAAGAAAAAAGACGCTAAGGGAAGTGGCGTCGCCGACTTTTCGAGTTGTCCTAAGTTCCCCGTATTGGTTCGGGTCCTCTATATAGAATAGACCATTGCCTTCCTACCAGGCAGCTCGTAAGATGCGAGCATAGGTTAGCTAGGTCGCTCCCAACATAACCTCTGGTGGTAGGGTCCTGTGCAACTCGCTCGCCTTACCTATTCATGTCGCCATAATTACAATGTGGTGATCCGGTCCGAAGGGTAGGATAGTAAGTGGAATTGCATATAAGGTCTAAGCCCGACCATAAGGCAGCAGCGCACCTACAACATCTATGGTGTCTATAGGCTGTGGTTGTCTCTTACCATCAGAAGACCCGTGTGCCTGTTCGCTGTCTTATCCCATAAAAAAATTACTTCGTTTTTGTTATTTTACAACTGAGAATTAAACCCAGGACCCGTGTATCAAAATCGGACATCAACTCTCATTTATAGAGGCGATCAGCATATACAAATTTAATTTCTAACAAACACAAAGTCGAAGATAGGAATTCTAAATATCCCATTAGGAAAACCATCCCATAAGGGCAAAGTTTTCACTACGGCGGAAAATAAATTAAACTTTATAGCTAATATTGTGATAGCCGCCGGCCAGTTAGGCCTTTATGGACTACCCGACGATAGTAAATGAATGTTAAATTGGGTTATTGTACCGCTATTATGTGAAGTTAGCCTTATTTATAGGTGAAGTTGTATGATTAACTTAATGTGTTGTCTGTTTTGAATACGAATTATGAATATCAACAAATAATAATGCGTTTTAAGGGTTCGTATGGAACCCTAAGAACGCATTATTATTTGTTAAATTACTAAGACTCCGTTGTTCGTCCGTCCGTGATAGCTAGGTCGTTTTCATAATAAATACTAAAAATAAATATTGACACGGAACCCTTCGTGCGTGAATCAAACTCGCACTTGACCAGTTTTTCGACATAAATTCGCTTCTAATGCGTTTCTCTATGATTTTATAAGGTGGAAGTTTTTACGTTATTTTATTTTCATGTTATACCTATATACCATAGACGTTGTAGGTGCATCTCTGTCTGTGGTCAGGCTATTAGACCTTAGGTGCATGTCTACCCTACCCTTCGGAACGGAACATAACAATGGCGTATGGCGTCCCATGTAAGCGGAATGAGTAAGGCGGTGCATCCCTACCCGGACGAGTTGCTGCACAACTCTCTACCACCACTCTACAACTTTAATCTCCTTATACAAACACGCCGCTTTCGGTTTCGATCGATCAATTTTTTACAAATCATTAGTTTCGAATAAAGGAAATTGTTTTCTATTAAATCGATTATTTTCCTTTATACTCACATCCTTACTTGACAGTTTTTATTAATCCATCATATTTTAAATGAGAAACACATGTAGGTACTTTTTCACATGTAACTTATAATTGAAAATTATTTTTACATAGCCGAGCGGTTTCGCATTTTACGGCATCATTAGGGATGAAATTTAGGTTACTAATAGTATTTTGGTTTGTGGTCGTTGTTGTAGACTAATGTGGGTTAGACCTAAATATAACAAAAAACAAATAGTTACCACTGTCTGGTTTTTTCCCCACGTAAATCGGAGAATATATTAATCTATCAACTATGAGCTATTTCAGTAACTATAACATGTATAAAATTCTCAAAGTGTGTAATTAGGGTTCTATTTAAATGGACGTAGAATTTATTTGCGGTTTGCGGAGACCTCTTTTAGGTCAAACCGCTTCACTCGGGACACACAATGGCCTCCTGCGGGTGTACTCTTCTAATTAGGTATCACTTTTGTTAAGCAAGAAGTTTTAGTTGAGTAAATCGAGTTTTTTCTGTAAGGAAATTTGTTAAAATACTCGCTGACTCGGTGAACTTCATACTAACTGACAGTGACTGTAACTATTTATATGAAATAGGGATGTTATTTTTATTTTATTTAAATCGATTATTATTTTCTTATAATCGATTTATTATAATCGTTTTAAATATTTTAGTTTTTTTATTATTATTTAGTAAAGCGATTATATAAATTAAGTGTTTGAATTGATTTTCAGAAATAGATTGTATCTATGCGAAGGATAAAAAATCTTACAGTAATTTTCAATTTCATAAACAGCGTCACCTATGCGCTGAATCTGGATCTGAATCAAAATTATTGTTTTTAAATTGCTTACCAGAAAATTTATGGTAATAATTATTTAAACTTTTGAATATTTTGTGATAATACGTTAACATTTTCGTTAAAC
>DVZL01005462.1:0-12040 GCA_018236625.1 Lasaia peninsularis
ACCGCCTTACCTATTCCTGCCACAATAGCGGCAGTGCTCGCCATTGTCGTGTTCTGGTCTGGAGGGTAGGGTAGCCGTTAACGGTCACGCAAGAGGTCTCCCGTCCCAAACTCAGGTTGGCAACGCACATGCACCTTTGGTGTCTATAGGCGACGTGTATTTCTTACCATCAGGAAATCCGTCTGCTGGTTTGCCTTCCAGTACCATAAAAAAAAAAAAAAAAAAATATCATTTTTAGGATTCCCCCAATTGTTCCCCCGTGTTGGTCCGGGTTTCATTCCGAAGTTCCGAAGCCGACTGCCTTCCACCCAGACAGCTAGTTAAAGACGCAAGTCTATTGCCATTGTCGTGTTCTGGTTTGGAGGGTAGGGTAGCGGGTAAACTCACTGTCGCAAGAGGCCTACCATCCTAGTCTCAGATTGGTAACGCACCATTTTCACCTTTGGTGTCTATTAGGTCGTATTACGTGTATTTCTTACCATCAGGAAATCCGTCTACTTGTTTGCCTTCCAAGACTTCACTATCCATCTGTCTGTCTGTCACCAGGCTGTATTTTAATCACGATAGTTAGTTATTTTGTTGCCGCTATAAAAATAATTAATAAAAATAGAAGAAGATAAAAATTTAAAAATATAAAAAAATTTTGCTGTTTTTATTCTATGCACCCATAGAATAAAAACAGCAAAAAAACCGCGATTAAAAAAAGCTATAATGGTGCGGAGCACTTTTTGCGTGAGTCCGACTCGCACTTGGCTGATTTTTGTTATCAACCGTGATAACTAGAATGCTTAAATTTTCATATATGACGCATTTCTATTGCTGATATAAAGACAAATACTAAAAACAAAGTAAAATAACTTTATATAGAGTGGTCTCATACAACATTTGTGGTTTTTGCCGATTTTTATAGATAATGGTACGGAGCCTTCTTGCGTGAGTCCGACTCGTAATTAGCTGACTATTTATCTTTATATAACACTAAACTAAAAAAATCTAAGTATAGGTAATTATTTATCAAAAATTATTTATAAGAATAAATAATTTTGCGGACCCCTGATGACTTCCTTAAAACCCACGGAACCTACTTTAATAATCGCATAGTTCAAAAACATAGTTAGAATAAATTATAATCGATAAAGTTTGAATGAAACTACATCAAAATTGATGAAATAGTTTCTACCTTAAAAAAAATAAAAAAATGTACGGAACGTTTCGTGCGCGAGTCCGACTCGCACTTGGCTGGTTTTATTCCTTGGAATAGCCTAAAAAACTAAAATAGAAGACACATATTTCCAATGACATTACTCGTACACAATGAATTAATTACATATTCGATGAATATGCTAATAGGGATCTACTACCGCACGAGTCTCTTGGGACAGTGCTACTGTGGGAACCGTGTTAATTGGCTAAATTATTCCACAGACTCCAGTGACTTATGTTCATTTGATTCGTAATTACTATACAACTATACAGGGTGTTTTAATAGATAAAAAATAGATCAGTTCGTTCGGAAACAATAAATGTGCTGTCAACCTAAAACCCAACCAAGCGCAACTTAGACTAGCACTTGAAGGTGTGAAGATGTTTTTGCCAGTTGAACTGAAACTGAAGACAGTTTCTTCACACACATTTTGTTGTATGGAAACCCATTTTATTGTATGGAGGCTTTTGTTTTAGATATGTATAAAATAAAATAATTAAATAAAAACGCGGACGAAATCGCGGGAAAAGGTAGTTTTAAATATAATGGTTTTATTATTATACGGGGTGGTAGAAAATAACGCTCTACGCGTTATACCATCAATTTTACGAACAAATTACTTTTTAGGGTTCCGTATCCAATGGGTAGAAACGAGATCCTATCACTAAAACTCCGCTGACTGCCTCTCCGTCGGTCACCATGCTGTATCTCGTTAATCGTTGTCGTTATAGCAACAAAGACTAAAAATAGAATAAAATTAATATTTAAAGGAGGCTTTGTGTATTTTTGTTTTGCTCCCTTTAAGTGAAGTTTTCATACAATAAAAAAATGTATTAAATGTAAATCTAAATTATATAAAAAAGGTTACTATAATATTGCAGAGTATGTAGATGATTAAAATGCTTGGCATTGATTGCTCCTCTTTCAATATCTTATTGTTGTAGAATGTAAAATATATGTATTTAGAACATAAGAAAAAAGACAAGCCCACTGAGTTTCTTTCGTCGAATCTCTTCAGTGAGTGGCGTTCCGATCCGGTGGTAAATTATAGTATTATGTAGACGCGTCACAAGAACCGCTTGTAAAGTCTATGTGAATAAAATATTTTCTATTCTCTTCTAGGCGTGAATATCAGTCTAAGCTCTATTCAAAAAGGTTAAGGTAGTATGCCAATAAAGTTGTAGTTATACGCGATAAGTAATTAAAAAGGATGTTCGATTGTCTTTCGATTTTGCGAGTCACGTCACACCCCCTCCAAGCGCGGGCGCACCAGGGCCAAGACTTTCTCTTCGCGACACCTCCGCCGGAGAAACGGATACCGTGAGTGAGTCGCTTCCAAACCTCGCGCGAGTCGACACTTAACGCCGTAAAACAAAATCGACTTCCGTAACCGTTCACACTGCTTTCGCTTCGTAAACAATACCGTGTTTTCAAATTTATTTCCTGTGATTCAAACTGGACCAGTGTGAAGTGCCCATAATGATTTATTAAGGTAAGTCTTTCAGTAGCTCCAGTAGGCTTTGATCAGTGATAAGGTGGGCGAACTTGTGAACGCAAGGCTCTCTGGCTACCTCTTGAACTCACCGGATGAACAAAACGGTAATTTTTATTGTTTGTTCATCTCTTATCTTTTAATCTTTTTATTTCAATGTTGCATACACTATGCTTAACGCATAAGTCGATTAAAATTTAAGGTTTTTAAATTTGGAATTGAGTTGTTTTAAAAAATTCAATGTTGCACATGCACATGTTCAATGTTTGAATTGAGTTTTTTAAATTTGGAAATTAGTAAGTTTAACATTAAAATTTAAAATGGCAGGTACTTAGAAAACTCATTAAGATTTTTTTTTATTTGTATATCTAATTAAATAACCATTATTTAATTTACTGAATAAACAATAGTTATATAATTGGATTTATCATTAGCGAAAGTTGTTTAGCTCTTCTTAACATTACGATATCATTATCATAATTGAATTAAGCACGTGTTATATTATTTTTGAGACAAGCAGATGGCAATTTCGATAGCACTCGACATATATCTCACTCGACAACTCGACATTGTTAATTTAAATAACCTATATTTGACATATATGTCTACTTCATATGAGATAATAATTAAATACAAAATAATAAAAAGAAAACATTTACATACGTATGTCTCGAAAACCCGCCAAGTGCGAGCCGGGCTCTGCTAAAGGTTTTCGTACCATTATTAAAAAAATTAAAAAAATCACGTTTGTTGTATGGAAGTACCCTTTATGTATTTTATTCTGTTTTAAGCGGCAATAGAAATACGTCATCTGTGAGAATTCAACTTTCTAGCTATTACGGCTTATGAGATACAGCTTGGTAACAACAGATAGACGGACAGCAAACTCTGAGTAATGTGGCTCTGTTGAGTTTATCCCGAAAATGACAATATTTTAATAGAATGGAAATGTAATAATAAGCATAGCTCTTTGCAATCACTAGACATATATGATAAAATTGTTATTATGTATGATATGTATGTATGTATGTATAAGTTTAGTATTTAATGGTGGTCAACAAATAAATACAAAAAGGTTACTGTACGGAATCAGTTACCATTTCGTATTCAATTAATGATGCAAACTACAACCAACCACAAAAAGTGACTGTATAGTTGAATTCGATTTTACTTTTTAAAAGTGAAAAAATAACTTTTTAAAAGTGAAAAGTTTTGTAAAAAAGAAAAAAGTTGGCAACTTGTTTTAAAAAATAACTTAATCATGTTAAAATTAATTAATCAGGTTTTAAATTTTTTTTCACACTTTTAAAAGTTAAATTCATCATAAAATAATTTATTTGTCTTCAAACTTAGTTTTTGTGGATTTGTCCTATTTTGCAAAACTATGTTACACAAACTATGTAAATAAAGTAGGTAATGGTGTTCCTATATTTAAAAAGATGCCCATAAAGACATGAGTTCGATCCACCCGATCTCCTCAGAAAATGACACAGTGCGATCTCATGGCAGATATAAGAATTACACTGGTCTCACGTAACTTGTACGTGAAAACAAATATTTTCCATCTGTCTAGTCTATTATTATTTATTACTAATTAAATTTGAACTTTAAAAATATGCTCAAGTTAAACAAAACATATTGTGTACTTACTATTTATAAAAATATGTCAGTCTCATCTAGTTTTATAGTCGTAAGGAGCAGTCTAGTTCTCCTGAAGATGAATCTTGCTTGATCGAGTCGTTCTATACTACTTTATTTTGGCGGGATTTTGTAAAACGACATTTTTATTTTTGTTTAAATATGGATTTCCGCAAAGTAAGGCCTGATTCTATTAACTACTTGCTAGTGTTAAACCAAACAATTTGTTTGTCATCTTTTAATACCTAAATTAATTATTTGCTTTTCACCTTTTATTGACAATTTATTCTTGTTGTACGGAACACTTCGATCGCCAGTCCGACTCGCACTTGGTCCGTTTCTTTATACAATTTTTATTTTCTTTGAAATAAAAATTAGTATTATACATCAATTTTACTAAACCTTAATATCATTATAAAAATACTGCCGTAGTAATCGAGAGGGCAGTAAGTCACAGATGACCATTTTTTTACTATGGTTGATTCGGAATGTACGTCAAACGAAATTTCTTTCTATCCAGGTGTCAAAAATATACGTAAATTAGAGATTCATTTTCTTGTTTAATAAAGAGCAGTAAAAACAGTAAATTTTCTCGAAACCGCATTTATTGACTTACTGCTGTATCGATTACCAGGGCAAAATAATAGTCGTACTGTAACTGCTGCAATTCAAATTTAGAATTCCAGATTTAAAAATTATTTCTGCGAATGGTTTTTCGTTCATAAATGGTGATTAAACGAATAATAATTTCAGAAACGAAATCCTCTACATGAGTTCGTGATTGTCTAGATTTTATTGTTTTTAGTCATTATGATGTCTAAAGGTTAATTAATGTTAGGCCTTAAGTTTAAGGTCTCAAGACGCAAGTTTACGATGTAAGTGCTTTTAATGATGAAATTCCTTTAAAAATGAATGGTGTTTCATTAAGAAGCATCCTAAGAATACGTTTTTGTAACCGTGTTTAAAAAGATTTTTGTACATCATTTTCCGTAAATTCAAAACAGACTGATCATTCTTGTCTCTGAGATAGGTCACACTTTATAGATAGCTCTATATATTGTTGATTAAAACAATTTTTTAAATATCAATAAAAAAAACTAAAAAAATATTTACGTACGACGACGTGATAATGAAATTGAAGTCTGTTTTTGCAGTATTACTGCGTTTAAACTATTTATTCTTTGATAACATTTCGTTATTTTAAAATTAAATCCAGCATTCATTTTAAGAATTTTATGGCAATGATTTTGCTTTTTGAAATGTGAAAATTTTCACTGACAAATTTTAGATGACATGATAATTAATTGGAATTCGGCATTTTTACAGTTATAGTGCGATAAATAATGTGTCTTTGATGCGGTATTGTGGACTGTATGCAGTAAAAGTTCTATGGAGCTAATAATGTGAACTGTATTTTATTGAAATGAATAAAATAGGAGATAATATTCAAAGTGCAGCTTACAGTGTCTAGGTGACAATTTTAATAATGAAAAAACGTGTTAAACATAACATATTATGTCATTATATTTTTTATGTTGGCAAAGGTGACAGAACCATAGACTTACTTATTGTTGGCAATATTGCCAACAATAAGGCTCCATATTGTTCTTTATTATGTCTCTTGCTTAAGTTTATAATTTTACATGTTAACTAAACTCGTAAAAAGGCAAAACTTTGAAGAAATGTTCAATTAATTACAAAATGTCATCATAAACCCATTCCATCACGAACCGGACTCTTGATTTCCCAATCTGACGAAGGTAGAAACAACTCCATTACTAAAGGCACGTAGGTTAGATGAGGAAACATCTGACAAATGACTCATTAAGGATCTACAATATCCTGCCAATGACCTATTACAATAAATCTTTATATAGGGTTTCCATTTATATGGGTCTAACCGGAACTGTCCGTATTTATTTCGGGAAGCATCTGGTACGGAGATAAGAGGTTTTAAATTGAATGAAACTACTGACACATTATTTACAAATGACGTCACACTGTGTTGATATTACAAAATCCAATAAAACGCTTGTTGTATTTCACCACGAGGGCACATTACTTTGAAAACTGGCTATACAAATAAACGTGAGAAATGCCAAATAAATGATAAATATTTTATAGCATTGTCAAAAAATAATTTTCACAATCCTCGAGTAATGATTTCGAAGAGATAAAAAAGCGAACATCTGATTCACAGCTTGTTTGAGGGACCGTGATAGAAGAACCACTTCTATTCAAATCTTTTCGTTAGCAGTTTTGTTTTAAAAGTACCTTCACGGCTATTTACCCGGAAGGGGTAGGCAGAGGTGTGCTAGTATATCCATGACTCGTAAGTTTAGTAAATATTATCGATACCCACGATTAGCCAACGTACTAGAGCCCTGATGTGATAAGTGCCAGCCAGTAAGTGCAAGCCTAATGTTACTTCGGGCACATTCCAATCCTGGGCAATGCTTACTCATAATAATCTGAAAAACATTTAGGAAAGGTATTTAATTTTAGATTCATTTCGAAAATGGGAAAACTTCACTTTAATATATCGGGAATTACGTGAAGGCTTGACCGCCTCGTTGGTCGCCTCATACTATTGATTTATGTAAAATCTGAATTTAATTTCAAATTAATTCAATATTAATAATCACATAAGCTATTTCTCTGCATCTTCATCTAATCTAAGCTTGTATACACAATTTCATCTCAATCGGTTGAAGATATCTACTTCAAAATTGAGTTTAAAGATTACACCCGAACAAGCATATTTACATGGCAAGTAAAATAAATAAAAGTTTAAATAATATGAGATCGCGATGCATTTTAATCTTTTTGCCCTTAGTCCTAGTGGCCTAAATTCCATGGTGACCCTACCCATTCACTACGTAACGAACAGAGACACCGTTACATCGAAGACAATCTCATAATGACAAGATGTAAGATTTGCAAATGTATTGTACAATTTGTGCGGACGTTCAACTGGAAATCATTGTTCGTAAAACAATGTTATTTAATGATGTTGTTTTGGCAGTGAACAATATTTCTCATATTCTTATTTCCGATCCGAGTTCTTCCTTGAGATTATTCACAATGATCTTAAAATGCGTAAATTTAATTAAAGACGAATAAGCAAACGGATTTCCTTATGGTATGTATACTGTAAGATGTTCAGTGGTCAGAGAGTTAGACTTTTACTGCAGTAGTCCAAGCTTAGTCGACCTTTAAATAATACAAGATTTACCTTTAAATATAAGTATTTCAAAAATTTATAAAATCTACATTAGGTACCGTAGTATATAATATTTTAGAATAAGTAGATGATAAAAAACGCTTGGGATTAATTGCTCCTATTTTTTTTGTTGTATAAAATATCAATAATGTATCTAGAAAACATGAAAAAAGACAAGCCAGCTGAGTTTCTTTTGTCGAATCTTCTAATTGAGATTTTAGTGGCCAAATTCCGATCTGGTGGTAATTTTTAGAATGATATAGGTACCCGTTCCAAGAATATAATGTCTATGTTAATTAAAAATATTTTTTACTAGCGATCCGCCCCGGCTTTGCACGGGTATACTCTACATGCTATATACATAAAAATCCGTTGCTTAGTAAAGTAGTTTAAAAGATTTAAGCATACATAGGGACAGACAGAGAAAGTAACTTTGTTTTATAATATGTAGTGATTTTATTCTGTTGTAATATACCAATGAGTTTTTTAACTTAAGTATATTTTCTTAATGTTTTCATGGTGAAGGAAAACATCATAAGAAAACTCTGATTTCATGGATGCGAATTTGATCTTATCTAGGATTGAGCCTAGTTTCCCTTTCGAGTTGAAAAATGCAGAGGTCGGATCGCAGTCGCTTTGTGTAAAAACTGGTGTCCTAGTCAAATCTCCTAGATTAGCTAGCCGACCACGATATCATCTGATATATTACAGGATACGACTAAGACGCAGAATAAGATCTCTAAGCAAGACCTATCTGAAAAAAAAATAGATAAAACACACCTACGGGTCTCTTGATAGTAAGAGACAACCGAGTCCTATAGACATCATAGATGTTGTAAGTGGTCGAGCTGTTAGATCTTATGTGCAAGTCTACCGGCTACCTTACCTCCGAATCGGAACACCACTATATAATTATTATGCCGGCAAGAATTGGCAAAGCAAGTTGCTGTTTCTTCTTCCACCAGTAATAATACCAGTAATAATATTATAACATACTGTCGAACAGAGAGTCCCTAAAGAAGTTGAAGTAGAAACATTGTGTTTGACCCTTCAGAATTAATAATTACCAAATATTATCTACGTATACGTAGGTACATTTCATAGAAACGAAGGTGTCATTCAGTGTGTTAATCATCAACTATTAGATAAGTATTCCATTAAATATTAAGGCAATTCATCAGCCATACCTTGTAAGCTGCAATCCGATAGAGGCATTTTAAACGGCGTATAATTTGGAATAAATAGCCTTATTTGGAGTTATGTAGACCTACAAATGGAAGGATTAAAGAGAGACCTAGAAACTCGCTGATATTGATCGATCATTCTACATAAGGTTCCAACTGTCTTAGTATTCGCATTTTAAAAGCAACCATGTACAACTTTATCTTGTATCAAAAAGGACACCGTTTATTTATCTTTTTTATTTAATCGCAGTAAAACTGTAAATAAACGACTTCTAATTCATCATGTCATTTATTTAACACACACATAAAAAAACAACAAACAAATACATTTATTGGGTTTTTTCTGTTATGATGTATTATATTTCTGTTATTTATTTTTTCTGTTATGTGGGTGTTCTAGTATATCTACTGGACTTAGGAGTCGTGGATATACTAACACGCCTCTGCCTGCCTCTTCGGGGATAATAGGCGTGATGATACTTTTGATGTAATGCAATAATTAAACAATATAATAACCACTGTCTTAAAGTAACAACATCAATAAAAAATAATGTTAAATAAATAAATATTTTTTAATAAAGTACATTTAAAGTGAATTATTTAAATTCCATAAAGCTGTAAAAAACCGACTGCAATTTCACTAACATGTATAAGTAGATCGCTTGTTTCTTATTTCATACGAGCCAGCTATCTATATGATTTTCGTCGCTTATGTGGCCGAGTGGTTTCGGTGTCTTACTTTGACTTATAAGATCCCAGGTTTGATAACTAGAAAGGAAAATTTGTTCTTATGATTTTTTTTAGTTTATCTCAAAAACAACGTTGCTGAGGCTGGACTTAAGTCCGTTAAGGTGATGGACTTGCCACCTGTCATATTATGGGACCTAATATCGCCGGCTAATCGTGGGTGCATATGCACCTCTATCTACCCTTTCGGGAACGTGAGCGTGATGATTATAATTTATTATTTTTTATATCTTTGAAAAAAAAAATATTTTCACAGAGTAAAGGTTGATACTTAATACAAGCTAATATTGAAAGTAGAAACGTATAATATTAGCTTTAATCTTACATTAGCTTCACCTTACTTTGGTAAATGTAATCGTTCTTTATATTGCCCAATATCTTTACACGTACGACGCATTAGATCTCTAAACAAATCGAAGGCACAATGCGAAGTCATGAAGGCCAGGTTTATTTGCTCTGATGATTCTGTGATTTATTGCTTTGGCTCCTTTGAATGCATTTCTTTACAAATCACTGTTTTTCTGGCGGATATTTTTCAAACAAAACGATTTAACAGTGCCGTATCACGGATTGTACTTAATATGTTTGAGGGCCAAAAGGATCATTGGTATTTTTACAAAAAGAAAAGGTAAAACCCTTGTATTGACAAGAAATAAATTTAGATAAATAATTCAACTTATTGATATTCTCTCATTGCCCTTTTACGATTAAGTAACAATAGAAAATATTTTACCACCGGATTGGAACGCTGCTACTCCCCGAGAAGACCCGGCTAAAGAAACTCAGACGGCTTGTACTTGTTTCGTTCAGTTTTTTTACAATAACATTTAGAGATTAGAGAATGGTACGAGGAGCATTTAACTCAATATTCAGCAATCTTATAATAACCATTTTAATAATAACCAGACAAACAGACAGACAGAGAAAATTTCTAAAACATATTATTTTGACATATATACATTGTAAACATACATATTATGCGTGTAGTAAAAATCGGTTATTTTAATATTACATACATACACTCCAATTTTATTTATTCGTATAGTTTTAGTCTTGGGATGTACAAAGTTTAAGTGACATGGTAAACATTTACTGAATTTTATTTACACACGCTTAAAGTCTCTGCAGCCCGTGATCCCCGTATCATTAATACTCATTTTATTAAATGATTTGAAATTCAATTCGTTTACTTTCATTAAAGATAATAAATATAAAACATAAATATAGTGCAATCTAGTTAATTGCTTTTAGAATACAAAAAATTGCAAATTATCTTCTATCACCTAAACAATAGAGCTTAACGCATAATATAGAATTATATTTCACGTCCAAATTATTATTAAACAAAAAACAATATGTAGTCAAATTCATTTTCGCCGACATCTCCAGCGGAATCTATCGTAGACTATGGTCTGGTCAAACAACTATAATTTGGTAAGTCGACCTTGTCCGCATTTATGGGTCAAAATCACGCCTAACTTGCGTAAGTATAATTATACATCACCGTCTATTATTTTATTTCAACTAACTCTTATCTGTGTATCATGAGAATACAAGCTATTTTTTTCTATAATGTTATCTATTTTGTACAAAACAATAAAGTTACTATTTAACTCGTGAGTAGGTGAAGTGTGTAGAATGAAGCATAAATAGAATATGGAAATAATGTTTTCTGCCCTCTGGGAAGATGGTGACTATTTTGCTTCCGTTGCGCTAAATCGAATTGCTATATTTTCTTTATCTTTGCCACACAAGCAATAAAAAAAATACCTTAGTTCACATGTGGACCAGTCTCGGCTTCGCCTCAGCTGGCAATTACCTGTGATCTGAGGCTTTTGTTATTTTACTGCCCTAGGAATGCAAATGCATGCATTCATTAAAAATAGTTTTGTTTAGTTATTGTGTCATCAATTTTTCGACTCTTATCGTCGAGGAATTTTCTTGATCCATTTTTATACATACTACTACTAATCGTTAATCAATAAGAGGAATGAGATATAAGTATTTAACAAAATAAAGAAGGATTTCTGGGTTAATGTCTTAAAAGTTTACCGTGGTGGATATAAAAAAAACAATATTTTTTTTATTCTTTGAGGAAAAAATCTCTATTCGTTGAATGGTATAATGTTTTCAATGCAGTAATTTCTTTGAATGTAATGCATTATTCAACACACCACGTATAATAGATATTATCTAAGATTGATAGATGAACTGACTACATGTAAAAGTTAAAGATAGAATACTCAAACGGTGGAATATCTTTAAGCAATATTCTAACAGAAACAGGGGTGGTAATTCTGTTGTTATTTAATATGTTAATTCAAAATATGACTTTATTAAGTCTAACTTTTTAACATTTTTTTTAAATGAAACCTAATCACGTTAGCCTAAAACCCAGCTTTTGTCAATTATTTTTTTATTTATTTCTCTATTGTAGACAAATCCATACAACAAAACATTACTTACATATAATCCATACTAATATTATAAATGCGAAAGTAACTCTGTCTGTCTGTATGTTACGCTTTCACGCCTAAACCACTGAACCGATT
>DVZL01005463.1:0-12039 GCA_018236625.1 Lasaia peninsularis
GCAAAAAGAATTTTTCAATTCTAACCAGTAGTTCCTGAGATTAGCGCGTTTAAACAAACAAACAAACAAACTCTTGAACTTTATAATATTAGTATAGATTAGTATAGATAAGAAAATAAAGACTCCGTTTAAAATCATATTGTATTTGTATGTTGTAACTTTAATTGTGTTTGTATTTTTTGGCAATAAATTTAATTATTATGTTATTTATCATAGTATATGCAAAACGTACGAAATAGTAAAAGTTTCACTTGTAGCTTATTTATCTTTAAATCATCAAAAAGCAAGCTGAATCCAAGAGATTTACATTAAAAAAGTAATAAGAATGTCTAGTAATAACAGCAGGCAGCTCATTTAATATAAATATAAAATAAAACAAACAATGATAAAATGCAAAACCTGTCCTATGAGGTCGAGCCGTACTGACGTCGAGATGAATTAAGCTTAAGCAGTTTAAAAACAGAAAAAGGCATAGAGACTGTTCAAATTTTTTCATTTAGTAATATTTTTTCTTTTATATTATTGTGTACGGTGACGGTGTACGGTGATAAATATATTTTTAATTAACTAAAATTAAGTTTTAGGTTTTAGAAGCTTACGCTAAATATTATCTCACAGATAATTTATTGTCAAATATTACAATGAATATAAAAAAGTATCCTTTTAAAATCTTAGGAAATTTTACTAATAACTTCATCGATAGTTTGAGAGTTATGCTTGAGACGCAACTGTTATAGTTTGTTTATTTACTGTTGTTTAGTTTACACGTTTTAACTTCTGTTTAATGGTAGTGACATAAAATATAATTTTATGAATCCTTAATAACAGAAATTAACACCACAAAAACTTTTTTACCACTTCAAATTTAAATATAGGTTCCAACTTATTATTAATATAAATGAATATTTATTTAAATACTATTGGAGACTCCATTAGCTGTCAAACATTCTTATAACCTACGACCCGTAACCGGTCACACGTGCGAGGATGCAACTGTCGTTTGTCAATTAGTGTTTTGTTTACCGTTATTAACTTTTGTCGCATTAAAAAAAATGTTTCTATTTTCACAATTGCACCAGATATACAGTTACACGATTACTTGCAGCACAATTAATTTATTCTTAACTAGCTTTCCGTTCGCGGGTTTGCCCGCGTGAATTATTTTAATAACATAGATAACTTTTAAAGAGCAGAATTTTTCCGAGTTATTATACTTATTGTGTAAAAACATACCCTCTCTTTAAATTTGGTCGTTTAAAAAGTTACATATGTGCTATTATCATGTATAAGCTATCTTACTGTGAAGTTGCATCCAAATGCGTTAAGTAGTTTTTTCGTGAAAGAGTAACATACATCCATACATACATTCGCGTACTTACAAAGTTTCGCGTATGATTAGGATTTCACAGCGATAAAACTTGTCATTTTATTATTTATTTACCATTCCTACTTAGTAGACCACAAACTAGGACTAAGGGCTTCGCCTCGTCTTTTATCATTCGCATTGATAAGGTTTGGAATTGTCTACCCAAAACAGTGTTTCCGGAGAAATACAACTTAGCTGTGCAGTGCTGTGCAGCAACTCGCCCGGATAGGGATTCACCATCTTACCTATTCCTACCGAGGGTAGGATAGCCGGTAAACTTGCACATAATGTCTAACAGCCTGACCACAGGGCAGCAGCGCACCTACAATATCTATGGTGTCTATAGGCCACAGTTATCTCTTACCATCAGGAGACCTGTGTGCTTGTTCGTTGTCTTATGCTATAAAAAATATATAAAAGCCGCCTTTAAACTTAAAGCGAATAAGTTTTTCTGGTTTAATAATACTATCTTTGATCCCAGCGTCACTTTCTATCGAGTGAGCTGCGGGTCATTGTGCTTGACTTTCAAATGTAAAAAGATGGTGTACGGTGGATGGTGGAAACTTCTTTTTATCGGTTTGATTAACCTCCTAGGATAATAATTGAGTTGTATTCATTACGAATTCTTCTACGTGTTTGACAATATTATAAATCTTAAAACATGTTATACGATTGGAGACTCCATGAATTGTCCAAAATACCACCTACGACCCGTCGCCAATTGTACGCGTTGTGTTACGACTGTCGCAGTTTGTCTATTATTTTGTAAACCACCATCAACTTCTGTTGCGTTTTTTATTTGTAAATCTTGTCAGCTATTGTGTTGCTTACTTTCCCTTCTATGTTCACTATTTGGACTCTAGAAAAGAAAAACGAACACTTTGGCATAATTTAAACAAGTAAATACAATTAATGCGTCTGTTTAAAACAAAATTCAAATAACCGCCTTTTACTAAATGCATATTATGTAAGATTACAAGGTACATTTACATCTATACATTAATCCTATACAAATAAATAAATTTGGAGTGTCTGTATGTACTTAATATTAAAATATATGTTTAAGTTTACAATGTACATATACCAAAGCAGTATTTTTTTTTAATTTTGTCTATCTGTCTGTCTGTTTGTACCCGCAAATTTCTGCAACGACTGGACCAATTTTAACGCGACTTTCGCTGGCAGACAGCTAATATATTGAGGAACGGCTTAGGATTCTTTTATTTTAAAATTATATTTCAGAAAAATGTAAAATAAAATAATTAAATAAAAACGCGGACGAAGTGGCGGTCACAGCTAGTACTAAAATATATATTTCTAATTTTTATCAGTCTGTCTGTCTACCTATTTGTACCCGCTAATCTCTGAAACAGCTGAACCGATTTTGACGGTACATTCACTGGCAGACTAATTTAATAAGCAATGGTTTAGGCTTAATTTACTTTAGAATTTTATTTTAGAAATGTATAAAATAAAATAACTAAATGAAAACATAGATGAAGTCGCTGGCAGAGTTAGTATTATATAGAAACGAGAAAAAAGTCTTAAAAAACTACTAATGCAAACATTACCACGTTGGTTTAAATATAGTTAAGTGAATCTATATCTGTAGTTCCGTATGTCTATTATGTTAGTGTGCTAGAGTAATTATTGGCCAGCAACTATCTTGGTCCGTGTATCAGCTGGATTGCTCCCGATTTGTCTAGACGACGTGACGATGTATTTTTGTCGCTGTCGTCAATAAATAATGGACCACGGGTCAAAGTCTGAGAGCTAATATGTGTTGATCTTATCCGCTGTGTTGTCCCACCGTCACCCCTACTATTGCATCTATTTTCGAGTTCATAATCGACGTGCTTTCGACACAGATATAGTCGTTAGTTAATTGATACAATAATAGCTTGACTATTCTCAGCTGATGTAATACTAACAGCTTACTACGATTTTTTTCTTTTTCATACTACTCTTTTCTCTTTTGACTATTTTCAGCTGATGTAATACCAATAGTTTAATACGATTTTTATCTCGCGTTCGATTCCCGACGTGGTCTGACATTTGTGTGATAAACAAAGATGTTTGTATTTTCGTGTAGGGTGTTTATTAAATTTATTCTTGTATCTATGTAAGTATTTCTATGTATTAGTATTGTTGACTAACACCTATAACACAAGTTTATTTTAGGGTTAGATCAATTTGTGTAATTTGTCCAGTAATATTTATTTATTTATATTATGTTTGTATGTATTTATTGTTACTTTTTAGGTTTCCGTGTCGTGAAGTGAGTTCCGTCAATCGTTTTTGCCATTTCAATTATATAGATTACTAGTTTTTCGCTCGCGGCTTCACCCGCGTGAATAATTTAATAACACGGATAACTTTCAAAGAGCAGATTTTTTCCGACTTATAATACTTATTGCGTAAAAACATGTACTCTTTTTAATGTGATCGTTTAAAAAGTAGCATATATTCTTCCTCAAGGTCTATATCTGTATCAAATTTCATCAAAATCGGTTCAGTGATCTAGATGTGGAAACGTAATAGAGCGTAACGTATTGGTAAAGATAAATGTACTTCACGGTTAAACAGTAAAAATCTTGTATCTTTTCATCCATATCATTGAATATTAATAAAGTATTGAGATATTTTATATAGAAACTTGATATATTTTTGATCTGGTAACAGTATAAAATCCATCAATATTGAATAAATACCTATCAGTAGAAATAAAAAATACATAAAAGTGTTGTTGTTGAAACATTTTCTAAAGTAACACGTCGTTTGATTACTAATATCTGTTTAATATTTTATAGTTTAAATTTATTAGCAATTTACAGATTATCATCGTATTAGTGGTTTTAAAAAAAGCCGGCCAAGTGTGAGGCATACTTAAACACGAAGGGTTTCTTACCGTATCAATTATTTATAAAATAACAATTTGAAAATCAGATTTTAATCAAATATTTTTTATAATTATTATGTAATGTAAAGTGAATAAAACTAGATATTCTGCGGCCTAGCGGTACACGCTTCGAACTTCCATTCGGGTAGTCCAAGTTCGAACTCTGCCATGTATCAATGAGTTTTTCTAGCTTACGTACATTTTCTGAGTTCTCTTATGGTGAAGGAAAACATCGTGAGGAAACCCGGATTCATTGAATTCGACCTAATCTAGGTTTGGGCTTAGTTACCCTTCTGGGTTGTAGAGGTCAGATGGAAGTCGCTTTGCGTAAAAACTGGTGTCCTAGTCAAATTCCTTAGGTTAGGTAGCCAACCCCGATATCATCTGATATATATATAAGGCTAAGATGAAAGAAAGAAAGATTCTGAGAATATATCGCACCCTCAGTAATATAAGGGCACAATCCAAAAAAGTAGTTTTATGGTGAGTGACGTATAAAGATTCTACATAGTAGCTTTTTTAATAAAATAAAATAAACATTATTCATTTGCCGAATATATTATGTGTTTAAAAGTTGTTATAAATACAAGAGTTTTTATTTATACCTACATATTCTACCACAATGTGGTGTGCAAATATTGAAAGTCATAACTTATTTTACTGTTTCACATACTCTTATAACTGTCGCTAAATACTAAAATAATAATATATCAATTATAAATAAATAAAAAATATAGTTAACCTCATATCCCGTAAGATTTTTTCAGACTAACTGAAAAAACTCATGGAATTAGTTAAATTCCAGATTTGATTGAATAAAACCCGGGACTTGCGTGAATGTTGGACAACGACAATACTCGACAACAGATGTGATAAATATATTTTCACTTAAATCGAGTACAAATAGTAACACTGTTCTGGTTGTAAATTCAGTATAATATATTAAAATGGAGTTAGATACTTAGTCGAAATGAATGCACTGGACGTATCTAGCAAGTCCACTCCGTGACAGCCTGGTGAAATATTTAGACTCGGCTCTATTGGAAATTAGGATAAAGTTTCATTGGGTCTTACCCATTTTAGAATATTCAGTGAAGAATCATAGACAATACGAAATATTCATTCAAAGTGTCCGCCATTTTGTCTGTTTTAAATTTAATATATACTAATATTATAAAGCGGAAAGATTTGATTGTTTGTTTGTATTGAATAGTCTCCGAAACTGGACTGATTTGAAAAATTATTTAATAAATAAATATCACTGGACAAATTACACAAATCAATTTAACCTCAAAGTAAGCAAATTATATGCTTGTGTTATGCGTGTTAGACAACGATGCTAATACATTGATATACTTAAATAGATACAAGAATAAATTTACTAAACACCCAGACCCGGACAAACATCTATGTTCATCACACTAACGCCTGTTCCCGTCGGGAATCGAACCCGAGCCTCGCAGTTAGTCGATGCGGTTAGGCGTGTACGCTAGCCACTCGCGGGAGAGGATTTCACTATTAGTAGCCGACATTATCCCTGTTGAACAATATGGGGTAGGTACTTTTTACCGAGGTAAAATGCTTCATAGGGTAATAAGACAAAAGGTGTTAAGAATTATCTTTCCGTACTTTTCTATTTCACATAACTTCTAAATAGCTAAGCCGATTGGGTTAAATTTTCATATTGATGTTTCATTGGTTTCATGTATGATTTAAAAATATAATTGGAACCGGTAGGTGGCGCTGCTCACATTATGTTAACTACAAACTAACCATGCTTAGCCGGGTTGGGCGGCTAGTCTGTTAATATTATGAATACAGGTTCGAATTCTGCGAAGGGTAACTTGACTGTAGAAAGGGTGATAGATTCATATATTATTGTTGTAATTCAATTCGAACATTTTCAATGTTTAGATCGTATCAGCAACCATTTTCTTTTTACATACTAAACAAATACAACAAAAACATGTTATTTAATCTGTCCATTTACTTTTATTTAATGACAGATTAATATCTTATACCATAAACGGGAAAGACTTCTATAAATTTAATGCTATAATCCAAATTCCAATATAATTTGATGAAATCACGATTTAATTACGATTGTAAAAATAAAAGTTTTAAATTGTTACTTCCATCTTAATAATGATTAAGTTGTACGATTGTAGGATAATGGATGTGATCTAATTAATTTTTAAAAATATAGTTTCACCTGTCTTCAATAATGCTTCGATTTCATCAAAATTAAATTATTCTTTATAACCGTATAGCTTATTTAATCAGTAGCTAATAAACCTGATTTCAAATTTAGAAGCTTCACTACTGTTCGATAATTTAATATATAGTATAATAAAATAACAGACGCCATCGATTAATCGCAATTTAAATTCGTTTTCGATTTTCAGATAACAGTTTGTGGAATATCAATTCAAACATGGAATATCAATCGATTTTAAATTTAATTAGAACTGATAAATATGGATTAGTGTCGACATTAAAAATTATGAGTTTTTTATTCATATATCAATAGAAAATGACAACGTGCCAGTTTGAGAATCCATACATTGTTTAAAAATATTGTTGTAATGATTGTCACCATCACATTAACTGTTTGGGTTTATTTATTCATTTAATATTTTTTGTACATCATATAAAAATATGTTACATCATTCTCTACCAGCAAGCCAAGTTTGCTGTTTTATCATATAAGAAAACGTTTCCGATGCTAAAATTACATTTTTGAATATTTTCCCATTATACTTACATTGCTTGCCATTTATCACATTATGGGACCTAATATCGTGATTGGCTAATCGTGGGTGCATACCTACCTCACTACCCTTTCGGGAATATGGACATGACAATATATTTTTATTTTATTTAAAACCATTACTAACAATAATATCTTGGAGTCCTCTGTTCTAAAGATTAACATGACGTGTCTGTTCCAACAAAATGTACTCTGACGTGTTAAAGTTAATACGTCTTGACCCCAACGCTGCAGTATGCAAATGCAGTCACAGGCTGTTTAATGTGGGGGGAGTCGTCTCCAGGAGTCCAATTTGCTGCAGTTTCTACTCCGTTGCAGCAGCAGTAATGAGCTTTTTGGTTATTACGTTTTTGTCTTCTTTTGAATTAGTTTCATCTTTCATGAGCATATTGTAAGATAAATTGTTTTGAACCGACTTTGAGTTGCCTTTTTTTAGGATTTCATATCCAAAGAGTAAATAAGGAACCCTTTTGCTAAGACTGCACTATCCGTCTGTCTGTCAGAGATGTAAACAATCACTAAAAACACAATACAGTAAACATATACAGGGTTATAACATTCAACAAACGTGAATTATTTGCCGTTTTTATAGAAATTAGTACCAAACCCTTCGTACGCGAGACCGACTCGTTCTTGGCCGTTTTAATTTATTTTTGTATTTTTCATCCTAATGTTTTTTTATAAGGCAAAACAGCAAACTAAACTCGTGATGAAAAAATACATATTGCTTAAAAAAAGATCAATCTAAGGCCGGTTTGGAATAAAATACATTATATTCAATGAAATGAAAAAAAGTTTAAGTATATTTTATATAAACACAAACAACCACTAAATATTAATTGTAAATAAATAATAAAATCGCGACCTATTGAATGATATTGAAATTAAATAAATGAAAATAAAATTATGCAAAATTAATTAAGATTTAATATTAAGATTGTATTTATATTAAGTTAAAAATAACGACTGAGAGTATAATGACAATCGTTAAACACAATTTATGTGATTAAAAATATATTTTTAAATATTATGCATAGAGTAGTAGATGGCAATGATTTTGCGCAATTTTTTTTTTATTCGCATCTTTGCGACTTATTGTGGAGTGGATGTAGACGATAATATCTCATATATTATGTGTTGGAATATAGAAAATTAATTTTGTTTTTTTATTACAGGTAAGATCCTATCGCACTCAATGGCGGCTACTCATCTATAGTCTACGGTTTGTTTTTTTTTTGGAAAGGTAAAGGTGCAAGCGAAAAATTCCAACAATATAATCTGTATATTTTTTGATTTGCAAAATCTTAAATTTATAATTTTCAATTATACGTATATGACTATTTAGCCAGCCCTCTCTTCTGTTTATTTAGACATATGATTCTACTTTATACTAGCTGCGTCTGCGACTTCATCCGCGTTTTTATTTAATTTATTTATTTTACACATTTCCAAGCTAAAAATCTAAAATAAAAGTAGCACAAGCCGTTCCTTGTTACATTAGCTGTCTGCCAATAAAAGTCCCGTCAAAATCAGTCCAGCTGTTTCAGAGATTAGCGAGTACAAACTGACAGACAGATAGATAGACCGACAGACATACAAAGAATTTTGTTTTGGTACATGTACTTGTAAATATACATATACACTTATTAGAAAGCGGTTTTTCCCATATTACATACAGACACTCCAATTTTATATATTTGTATATGAGTATGTGTATGTAACATTAAAATAATCGTTTTTTACTAAATATATATGTATTTTTACAAGGTACCAAAATAGTATTTTTTTGATTTTTTATCTCTCTGTCTGCTTGTCTGTTTGTACCCGCTAATCTCTGAAACAGCTGGTCCGATTTTGACGGGACTTTCACTGGCAGACAGTTAATTTAATAACTAACGTCTTAGGCAACTTTTATTTTAGAAATTTATAAAACAAAATAATTAAATCAATACGCGAACGAAGTCGCGGGCTTTGCTAGTTTGTTATACAACTGGTGCTACGAATCTTTATGAGAAGACCCATCCGCAAGAGGGCTTTGCAACGACTTGCTTAAACGTATTTTTGCAACCGTAATTTCGGTACTTGCTGTTTACCTGTTCCTATAGGGTTCTAACCAACAAATGGCAAATACCGACACTCCTGTTTTTGATGTTTACCGGCGACGGTTTGTCTCTTACTTGGTCGCCATCCTATAAAAAAAACATTTACTTTAAATGCCACTAAAGCAGCCGTAAAATCTTACCACAGGTAATTAAAAAACTTTAAATAGGTGCGGTTTTAATGTCTACTTAAAGGTTTGCGGTCAATAAAAATAATTGGTGGTTTCAAAATAATCAAAGGACTAAGGACCCATAGATCAAAGACCTGTCACAATAAAGATAAATATTTATAGACCAATAAAACGGGATAAATAATCACTTTGTTGTATTTTAGGGTTCCGTACTTAAAGGGTAAAAACGAAATCATATATCTAAGACTCCTCTGACTGTCTGTCTTCAGCTGTTTGATAGTTAGTAAGTCTAAATTTTCAGAGATCATTTTCTTAGATTTGTTTCTTATTACGTACATTTTGAACGGAACCCGCCCGCACACAACAAACGCTATTTTTGTTGTTTTTAGATATACTTCTACAGAACCCACCAAGCGCAAGTCTGATCACTTGACCGATTTTCATTAAAAACTTCATGGCCAGATGAAAGCCGCCGGAGATAAACTTAAAGTTACTGATTGTTAATCGTAGTTAAATTACTATCGACGAGTCGTAAAACCAATATACTACGCTGTATTAAATTATTGACGGTAGTACCTACGAGTGTATGGGAAAGCAAAATGATTCAATCTTAAAACTAAAATACTTTAATTGCAAGATATGTAACTACTACAAAACGAGTTCATTATGACGTCGTCTAAAAAACGAACATATTTTTTTGTTTGTTTTTCAAAAAATTCGGAACTAAAATTGTATGAGACTACTATTAAGTTACCCTAGCTACTATTAAGTCTATTAAGTTAGTAGTTAACTATTATTATTAATACATATAACAGCATAATCGTAATAATGATGTTTATATATCAAAATAATTTTTATGACATTCAAACTCATTAATATATAGGTACAATAAAAAATTAAAAAAAATTGTCATCCCTATACCCTCGAAAGGGTGAATCAAGGTACATATGAACTCACAATTAGCCGACGATATTAGGTCCCATGAAGTGTTATGTTTTTAGATACGCTGATAAAACTTATAAGAACAAGTTGCCGTACCCATGAATGTACAAAAATAATTAAGCATTAATGTTTTTTTTGTTGAAGATACATTGTTTCATTTAATTCAAAGCAGTTTGCAATTTTATATCGCCTCCACGACAATCAGTCTTAGTAACGAGCAATTACTCAATTATTCAAATACATCTTCGTGTTTTAGCAAATGGCGCGATTAAGTAAAAAAGCGATTAAAAAAAGGTACATTACAGCCTGCGCAGGAGTCGAAGGGAGGAATCCATCACGCTGTCAGTTTAAACGGAAAAAACCGCGTCAGCCAATAAGAGGGCGACGTTTGAATAATTGTTCGATCGCCCGGCCAATAGGGTGCGCCCGCGGCGGTCTTATTCTGGACCTTTCAATGATTTATGCGTTTCGTCGATATATTTACGAGCTCGTCTGATTCGAGTTTGAATGATTTGTCGGCCACGTCACTATACAACCGGATTTACGATCGCGTGTCGATCCTGACACGAACTCGCTATGTTTAGTACGATCACGGACGTAATCTACTCGTAAGAATAAATAAACTTCATGAAATAACCCCCTGATTTATTGAGACACAATTTATTTTGTTATTAAATCTTACGGAAAGGGTTTCCTGGTAAAATATGTGGTGGCCCGTGAGTTTGTTTAGGAATAGCATCTCGAATGTCTATTTTAAACCGAAATTGAAATACGAAATGTCCTAAATTTACTTGCCGTTATAATATAGTTGTCGTACGTAGTATTGCGTTCGCGTTAAAAATGGAGTCTTAAGTTATTACGATTATTATTATAAAGATGCAACAGTTCAGTTTGAAAGAATGACTTGAAGTGAACTTGACTTTTTAAAGTGAATTCATTGGTTAATTTATCAGCGTTATTAAAAAGCCATCATTCTTGCCTCTTTCAAGGCGGTTTACATGACTTTGTAATTATTTTTAAAGAAATTTTAAAACAAAACTAATCTATTGATAATAAAATATACATGTCGTCCATAGAAACTTAAGTTTGGTTGAGATACTGATAAAAGTACTTTAATTATAATTAATCTGTTAATTAGTTACTGTAGCAATCTTCATCACCATCATCATAATCATCTGCCTATTTCAGTCAACTGCTGGACGTAAATACGTAACCGATCTCTCGCTTCAACCAGTCACTACCAGCTTCCCTTTTAAAGTCGTCGGTCCACTTGACCGGAGGGCGCTCAACGCGACGCTTTATTAAATTGAAATAGTAAAAAACTACTTGAAGTTGAACTAGTAGTTAATATTGTAGTACTAAAGAAAACTTTGTTTATAGTTTACGGTTCAACTTCAAAGAAATTCTAGGAAATGGTCTAATATTGACTAAAAACGCTTAAATATTTCACAGTTTACTCGCATATGTGCTTCTCGGTACTGTGTCAAATTTTTGTATAGACAAACATTCCACAAAACTTATACAGATATATAGATATAGATACTAGTAGTTTTGCTCAACTATGATGATTTTAAAAGGAAAGCATTTTAGCAGTCTGTGCATATACATTTATTGTAAACATGTCTTTGCCAATTGTATAAACTAAATTTATGTAAACAATTGATATAAATAACAATAAAACAAATAAAAAAGTGCCAAATTTATGTCAAACTAGCGGACGCCCGCGGCATCGCCCGCGTGGATATCGGTTACCATTGCAAAAAGCCTACTCAAGAAAGACATGGTCAGCTAAATAATTCGCAGGTCAATTCACAGAAATCGACACTAACATC
>DVZL01005464.1:0-12038 GCA_018236625.1 Lasaia peninsularis
TATTAAATCCCTACTAATATTACTGTTACGCTTTCACACCTAAACCACTGATCAGATTTTGATGAAATTTGGTACAAGGATAAAGTTGACATTGAGGAAGAACATAGGCTACTTTTACTTCAAAAAAGGGGGGGGAGTTGGAAGAGGGAATTAATATTTGGATGGAAATGTTTTGATGTTAAATAAATATAACCGATTCGTTTTCATTTCCTAGACTTTGTTTGTATGATAGTCACACGCGGGCAAAGCTGCGGGCAACAGCTAGTTTTAAGATAAACTGAAGAGACAAGAACAAGCCCTACCCGGGAATAGAACCCGGGATCTCGCAAGTCTAAGTCAGATACCGATAGATAGTCGACCATGGAGGCGGTTAAAATGAAAAAATAATAAACATCCATACTGAAAAACTTTCGTGTTCAAAATATTGGTAAAATTTCAAATTATACCAGCACCCTACTTGCCATTCAAAAATGACTCACACGTACTGACTGGGACAAACTTTATTGAATTTTTCACTATTGTAATAAAATATATCTAAACAAGTCGTTTTTTTGTAACGGCCAACCAAAAAGTTAAAAAGCATTGTTTATCGTTGACGTTAAAATCCACAATTTAACCGACTTATTTTAGAGGTTTCAATTCGTCTTCGTACCCAAAGGGTAAAAAAATCCTATTACTAAGTTTCCAGGTTGTGTCGCATGAGCCGCGATAGTTAGACATTTGACATTTTTACAGATGATATTTCTGTTGTCGCTATAATGATAAATACTAAAAACATAAGATAATATATTATAGAGGTTGCTCCCAAACAATGAACCTGATTTTTTGTCGCTTTTTTATAGATGTTCCGACTCGCACTTGACGAATTTTGTTTATATTATATTTGTATGCATGTTACAACATTACTCATATAATTACAAATACCTCTGTGGTGTAATGGTACGGCTGTCGCATGTTAAGATGGTTAGCCGCGTAGAGTCCCGGGTTCAATTCACAGGTCAGGCAACTTTTCTTAAATGTTTTTCAGATTATTATGAGTTAGCATTACATTGCCCGAGATTGGAATGTGCCCGAAGTGGCGATAGGCTTGCCATCTATTACATCATGGGCCCTAGTATCTTGGCTAATCGAGGGTGTTATATCTACTAGACTTACGATTCGTGGATATACTAGCACACTTTTTGCCTGCCCTTTCAGGGATAATAGGCGTGAAGGTACTTTTTTACAAATGGATAATATATATTAACAAATTATAATGGTCATACTTCAGAAGCGATAGGTGGCAAGCCTATCGCCAAATCGGGCACATTCCGATCCCGGACAACGTAATGCTTACTAAAAATCTGAAAAACATTAAAGAAAAGTTGCCCGACCTGGTAATTAAACCCGGGACCCTACGTGGATAACAGTCTTAGCAGGCGATACCTCTACCGTTACACTACAGAGGCGATATTACATACAGACACTCCAATTTTATTTATTTGTATGTTGGGAAAAATGGAGTCAATGCGCATTCAAAACAGCTAACGTTAGTAGTTCAAGATATTTTTACGTTTGGAATTTTTAGAACTGCATTACAGCGCGACCGGTCGTTCTATTTTAGGAGAAAAATATTAAATGTGAGTAACAAACACACAAGAAGCACTTGCGCAGCTCACGTCACGCTTCGCGAGAGTTGTCAGAAACAAATTATGTCTGTTGCATATCTCCAATGAAGATGACAACGGTATCTTGTGAAAGAAATAAGGACTTGTTTCGTTTGATGTTAAGATGTTTATAATTTTGTTTATTTCGAATCTTGAAGCATATAAATAGCCGGCCAAGTGCGAGTCGAACTCTCGCACGAAAGGTTTCGTTCCAATATCTATAAAAAATGGCAAAAATCAGGTTTGATGTATTGGAGCATCCTTTATATATGGATATACGTAATCTGTAAAAATTTCAACTTACTAGCTATCACTGTTTATGAGATGAAGAATAATGTAATTATATAACAGCGAAGATCGGGTTCAATTCCCGACGGGGACAGGCATTTGTGTGATAAACATAGATGTCTGTATTTCTGAGTCACTTTGTTTATTAAAGTTGTTCTTGTATCTATTTAAGTATTTCTTTGTATTGGTATCGTTGTCTAACACCCATAACACAAGCTTTTTGCTCATTGATTACTTTGGGGTTAGTTTAATTTGTGTAATTTGACATTTTCATTAAATGTGCTCCCATACAACAAACATTACCACAATACATATATATATTATAATATATAATAATTTTAAATCTGGATTTTAATAATAATAATGTAACCGCCTCGTTGCTCGAGAGGTTACCCACTGATCTATTGTCACCAACCAACCGCCGGTCTCGGGTTCGATTACCGACGGGGACAGGCTTTTGTGTGATGAATATAGATGTCTGCCCCCGGGTAAGTTCCACTTTATCACATTTATTATTATTCTAGTACTACATCTATAACTTAAATAAATACTCAATTTTTCCTGCTTATAGAATGTATTTAAAGATCTCGACGGCAAAAAGATATGAAGAAAGTAACCTTTGTCAAAAATAAAAGTTCCAAAAAGCACATACAACGAAACATCAGTGTTGTACAGACAACGTCGCGTTTGTTCGCTGAGGTGGTCGCCCGGGATACCAATCTCGACTTCCGCCGGCGCCCGGATCATTGCCAGGACACTTAGGAAAATCACACGAATGTTCAAAATATGTTTCTTTAGTTTCTAAACACATGGAATCGTTAAATGGATATGTATTGAAGATATTCTAGAACTTATTATTAAAACACTCCTTCGAAGATATAGATGTGGCCATATTAAAAAAATACGTTAAGTGCGAGTTATCTATGAAAACGGCAAAAATATCAAGTTTGTTTTATTGGAACACCCTATATATATATTTGTTTTATACTGTTTTTTGTATTTTTGGTATAGCGGCGACAGAAATGCATCATTCGTGGAGATTTTAACTGTCCAACTATCACGGTTCGTAAGAAACAGCCCGGTGACAGACAGACAGACAGCGAAGTCTTAGTAAAAGGGTTCCGTTTTTTACCCTTTGGGTACGAAACCCTAAAAACACACAAGAAGTGTATGAGACAAAGTGACAAAGTGTAGTGATAACTAACCTCGTAAGGTATATTTAGTAAGCATAGTACTACTTTAAGAATGTCTGTATATATACGAGAAAGTTGTGTAAGTTACACAATTTATAACTCAAGAACGTCTGACTTGATTGGGCAAAAACGAACATAGGATACTTTTATCCCGTTCGGTCCCGTTCTCATGAAATTTTGTGCGCAAATGCATACCCGTGTCTGAGAATCGAGCAACAGCTATTTTCATTCCTCTAAATGCGGTCGGTTCGAAGTTCGCCGGGACAGCTAGTATTAATTAAATCAGTGATCAGTAAACACTCTGTTTGTTTCATCTGCATCGAATTATTCATTAACATATCATTTAACCGGGGCCAGCATCAGACACCACATACATAATCTATCATTATTTTCGCACATTGTTTTTTTGTCCTTCGAGCCGAAGGTTAAATGTTTTTTTTGTATTTGAAAAGTACATAAATTACGGACTAACACAGAAATGATTTGCCTTCGTTACGACTGTTTGTTGCCGCGGTAATGGTCGCACAAAGTATGGGCACGTTCTGGCTACGGAGGGAAACCTTAACTTTTATGTGGCATTGTCTAGTACGAAAAGTTCCTTGTCCATCAGTAGAGAGCCTTTGTCGCGTCAACGCTTACAATGCGAACTTCTATAATAAACCTGTCCGTGTGTCCATTCAGACAAAGAAAATATATAGTTCGTAATAATAGTTTTGTAGCCGGGTTTTAAATAAAAATAAATATATAAAACGCCGCGTACCGATCCAGTGGTAAATTTTAGAATTATAAAGACTCGTCACAAGAATAGTTTATATGTGAAATGGCGGCAGGAATAGGTAAGGCGGTGGATCCCTACCCGGACGAGTTGCTGCACAGCACTCTATCACCAGTGGTAATGTTGGAAGTGACTCAGTTAAGGTGAAATAACTCTTATTTCATTAATCTCTTATTTCACCAAAAAATAATGAAATAGATTTAATAAATATCCATAAATACAGACGTCTATCAAATTTCTACCCCTGCTGGAAATCAACCCCGATCATTGGAGTGCAATGGCACGAATATGGTAACAATCAATGATTTTGAATTGAATTTGCCCTGGAAGGGATCCATTGCCTTACCTATTCCTTTCGCTAAAATAACATTGTCGTGTTCCGGCTTTAAGGGTAGGGTAGCCGAAAGATTAGCACATCTACAACATCTATAGTGTCTATGGGCCCTGGTTGTCTCTTACCATTAGGAGAGCCGTGTGCTTGTTCGCTGTCTTATCTCATAAAGAAGAGATAAACGAAATAAATATAAATAAGAATCGAACATGAGTCCTACCTAAGTGCATCGAAATGAAAATTTATTTTCCGAATATGAGTGTTAAAAAATTGTTACAAAACAAAATTTTTAATTATACCAACATATTCAACCACAATGTGGTGTGCAAATATTTTAACATATAATTTATATTTATTTAATTATTAATTGTAAAAACTATATATTATATATAAACATTAATTTACACACGACTTATTTTAACCCTGTCTATCATAAACTACTTATCTATTCCTTGGTTTTGTCAATGAAGAATTAAATAATTCTACTCATATTATAAAACCAACATTTTGTGAGTGTGTTATTCACTCTTTCATGCAAAAACTACTGAGCCTATTTTCACAAAAAAGTCAGTAATATAGCTTATAAATTAGAATAACACATATACTTCTTTAACAGGATACAATAAAAAGAGGCTATGTTTTTATGCGAAAACTATTAAAACACGGAAAAATTTGGCCCTCTGAGAGCTTTCTATGTTATAAAAATAAATTACGCGGGCTAAGTCACGGGTGGAAAGCTAGTTTTAGTACAATTTTCTTCGGCTAAATGCAGAGGGTTTACGGCCAGTTTCAATTAGGACGTATCCAGTCGTTTTATTTGAATTCAATGATCGAGACAGAGTCATTGACCTAAGTAAGGATACCGCGATTTGATATTTAATAATCGTAATCATTAACCGCCTTTTTTGGTGTTGGGATTTGTATCGAGCAATATATTGGCTCGTAAACAGCTACAAATATGTACCTAACAATTAAGAAACGATGATTTGAACGCCATTTTGTTTTGTACATGTTTTGTAACTCCACGGATGTAATAAAGAGAGGCTGAATAATATTTATGATTGAGATCTGTATTTCGACTGGATTAAAAATAATGATATCCTTAATTCGACTGTTGTTATGTTAACTCAGATCTTTTTATCGGATGAACCAGATGTAATATTTATTTTTAGGGTACCGTAACTAAAGGGTAAAACACTCTATTATTCAGACTCCAATGTCAGATACACTGAAAAATCTCATAAGAACAAGTTGGATCTTCAATCCAGGAATCGAATTCAGAACAAAGTCGTACACCAACTACGTTCAACCAGAGAGTAAACATAATGTTGTTCGTCTCATTTGACTACACAGGTGATAATCAGTCGCCGTCATTACATACGAGGAGAGGAGGAGGAAGAGGAGGAGGGGAATTAGCGAAGCGGCACTAACATGGTGATCTTGATCCGCCTCTTGAAGGACATATTCATTAAGTTTGTTCAGTTAATTTCATTTTAAGTAATATTTTACAAAATGAATATTTTATTGTCCAATTAAAAATCCCAAAATTAGATGCTATCACATAAATATTATCATATAAATTACTAGCGGCCCGCCCGGCTTCGCTCAGGAGGAAATATAGCCTAAGTCATTCAGCGACAATTCCCTGCATTTTAATTCTGTAATATCTTCGAATACATTAATTCAAAATTCAAATATCATATTGCAAACGGTCGATTGATATATATTAAATATACAATGTGTTTAAGATACTTAATTGAATAAGGATTAATACCATATTGCTTAAATCTTTCTATAAATAAGCCACTATTTCCAATAAAAAGTAAAGAATAAAACGCGGTTATTTTGGGTTATCCCTTAGAGATTGTCATATACGTATCGCAGACTTTTATAGACCTTTTTAAGGTGTACAATACTGTAAAATATTGTTTTAAGTGTAAAATAGTGTTTCTCTTCTATCTTATGCATATACTTACTATACATAAAAACCTTTCTATTGAATCACCTTATCTACTAGAAGAAACAGCATTGAGATCCGTTGAGTAGTTTAAAAGATTTAAGCAAACGTAGAAAGAGACAGACAGGAGAAAGCGACTTTGTCCTATAATATGCTTGCACTTGGCCGATTTTTTACTACTTATTGCTATTTTTAGTCCTTTAACTATTAAAAACTGTATCGTCCTAAAATCATAAAATCTGTTGACTTAAATATCTATACTATAGAATCATAATCATTTTTGAGATTTTGTACTTAAAAGGGTAGAATCCTTTTTTACCGATAGTACGGAACTTTTGGTGCCTGAGTCCAACTCGTACTTAATTTGTTTAATTCAATCGTCAAATTTGTAATCATTTATTTTCCCTTAAAAGCGTTCTTGACGAGCAAATTTAATTAACATGCCACAGGCCACTTTGAGTTTGCCTTCGACATCAGCCCTCGGTGCCCTCGGCCTACACGCCGCCCACGCAAAATGCTGGCGATAAATCGATAGGCATAAATAAAAACATACTGTATAATTACATGAGGTGTTTGATTTATTTGTGTAGTGGCGTGTAGCGTCCTTATATATTTTGTTAATTCAATACAGAGTTATTGCTTCAGATCATTTATTAAGATGAGGTAATAATGCACATCTGATTGTTAGTCGTAATTTGGAGTTATAAAAACTGACCAAGTGCGAGTCAGACTCACGCAAGAAGGTCAACCGTAAAATGGCAAACAGAATTATGTTTTGCAGTTGTAGTTTTGTTTTAATGTTCTAACTTCATTGCAATTGTTTATTTTGACGTAATGGTCTAAGATCCCAACCTAAGCCGACCTACACCGAGCTGATAATAGAATAAAACTTATTTTAAGATAAATTCAGTATATTAAAGAATATATTAAAAATGGGTTGCCAAAAAAAATCCTGGACCCCTCTTCCGTAGTTTACGTGCCGAGTATGTGCACTTTCTTTTATTCAAGGCCCCATCAGAGACGACTGCAATGTTTGGTCCTTTATTATTACACAGTATATCCGGGATAGGGATCTGTCACTCGTTTTCACATGCGTGGAAATTTAAATCTTTAAAATTCGCAAACCTCTATTAGGACACATTTTTTTTGCAGACAACCCTATATCAACGTGTTGGTAATAAAACAGCGCTTATCCGGATATAATTTTTTTTCTATTATCATTACAAACATTAAACATTAAATAAAAAGTCAATTAAAAATATTAGGTCCAAGTTTTTTTGGCAACACATTTTTAATATATTATCTAATATACTAAATTAATTATACCTAAAATAAGTTTTATACCTACTATTATCAGCTCGGTGAAGGTCGGTATAAGTTCGGATCTTCTACTATATTCATATTTATATATGTAACAAGATATTCTAAGAATATGATGTATTTATTATGAACAGCGACATCTACTACTCCGTATGTGTGAATGTACCGTCTACCCTACCGCCGGAACAGAACATGACAATGACATTATGGCGGCGTAATAAGCAAGGTAATAGACCATTACCCGGGCACAGCAATCTACCACCAGTGGTCCTGTTGGAAGTGACACTTTTAACCTATGTTCACCTCTTACGAGCTGCGTGGTAAGGGGGCAGACGGTCTATTCTACAAAGGAGCCCCGGACCAACACGAGCAAAAATGACAAAAATACAACATTCTAAGAAAACCTTTAAGTTGCCCTAACAACCCTAGATATAGACATTAATTTACAGCCAGATGTCTTTTCTTTGGCACACTTGTAACGATTTCAATAAATGAAAGGAAATAATATGATTACTAATTTATTTGATGAAACCACAGAAAGCTAGGTTGTTGAGAAGACTGAAAAAAATGTTAGGAATCTCACATACATTTCAGTGTTATGTTATTTATTTTTATTTTGTATTACATACATACATACATATCTTCACACTAGGTCCCTTGCAGGGTAGGCATGGTATCGAGTGCCAAAATTCACGATTTCAACACAGCCTAGCTTCCTCCTCATTCATTATTCTCCTCATACATACATGCCAGTTTTGGACTCCGGACACCACCCTCAGATAATACGCGTGCTATTCGGTCGTGGAATGTCAACCGAGGTCTCCCCGAAACTACACATCCATAAACTTTCGCATTGTAAATCTGTTTTATTAATCTTTCTCCTTTCATTTTTTCTGCATTATGCCCATTCTGATTTTTAAATTCCACTCTTACTCCATTCTCACTATCTCTTCTACAGACGAAGTCACGGGCACAGCTAGTATATAAATAATATGGCTAGTCCCTTGTTGTATCCCACGTTACTTTTAGATATCCTGAAAGAGAGCTCATAGAACAAGTTGCCCTATTCCGGAATCGAACTCAGGACAACGTCAAAGTTGGACACTGACAACGCGGGACGACAGAAGAAAAGTAAGTAAATAAATCACAAAGCTGTTCCTGAAATACAAAATAGATAACATTTCAATCACCCGACTGACCCATTGGACGTGTAGGAATGGTCTAAAAAGGAAATCCTACTTGCGCAGGCGCATCTGATATGTGTGCATCGCGTCATACGCTACAGCTTCAATTATACTACGATATTTATAAACTATTTTTAGAGTTCCGTAGTAAAACTCTCCGGTAATCCCACGGAACCTCGCATTTTATCTGCGAATACATCGTGTATACTACAAGCTCTCAAATTGCCGAGTTACTTTTTATAAGAGATCCGTAAAGACAAAACTATTGTATTATTGAAGAATCCTTCTTTTTCTTCGTCCTAACATTCACCTATAAAAGAATTGGTTATTAATTCTAGCGTATACCTGTTTCTATATCAGATTATACATAACAGGTCAGCAACGTAATCTTGGGAATATGATAAAGAGACCAGTTTTTACACAGAGTGTCTGCCAACTTACTTTTACCCACAAGCCAAACCCAAAGGCCAAAAGGGAAACTAGGCCCATTCCAACATTAGAACGAATATGAATACACGAATCTGAGTTAGAAACGGGGTTCCAACATGGACTACCGGAGTTGAAGTCCGAAGCGCTAACCACTAGAATAGTGGATCCAGTAGATACAAATATTACAGCGTTAAAAATTCACAACTAAATTACTTAATCCTTACGCAATTACTTATTTTTAGTTTCATAAAATTAAATAAATATCGTCAATATCATACCACACACGATTAGCGGATGATATTAGGTCCCTAGATGTGACAGGTGGCAGGTCTGTCGCCATATCAAGCTAAAATCCCGGGTTTCCTCTCAATATTTTCCTTCGTCGTAAGAGCACTCGGAAAACTCTCATTTAAGTCAAAAGAACTCATTGGTACATGGCGGGGTTTGAACCTGGACTACCGAAAAGGAAACGCGTACAGCTAGACCTCTGAGGAGTTTCATAATCATCCTTTACCTTTACTTTACGTAATGTTACTAGAGTTTTTTACCTTTTATACCTTATTTTAAAAAAGTCACAAAAAAGTATACAAAACAAACATAATATGTTCACGCCAGGTTTGGCAGAGACTATCGTGTACGATGTGACATTTCTCGATATTCGTCTCCCTTCATACAAGACGCCGATTTCGGACTCTTGATCTATCGGACAATACGCGAGCTATTTGATCTTGGAACAAAAAATAATCCATACTAATATTATAAATGTGAAAGTAAGTCTCTCTGTCTGTCTATATGTTACGCTTTCACGCCTAAACCACTGAACCGATTTTGATGAAATTTAGTATAGAGATAGAGTTGACCTCGAGGAAGGACATAGGCTACTTTTTAACCGACTACATTAAAAAGAGGGTATGTTTTTACGCAATAATTATTATAAATTGGAAAAAAGCCTTTTGAAAGTTGTCTGTGTTATTAAAATAATTCACGCGGGCGAAGAAGCGGGCGCAAAACTAGTTTCATATAAATGGAGCCGATCGATATAAAAACTATCCAATGTTTGTCTCCTAGTTCTAAGCTACCTCCCCACCAATTTTTAGCCAAGTCGGTTCAGCTGAGTAATTATAGTGTAACTAATGCATCTTTTTTTTAAATATGTAGATTGTAGGTATATTAATTATTACAAATAGCAATTTGAATATGGTTTTACTAGATTTTAAAAGATTCACGTAAATTAGGCGAAGGTTTACTAGATATGTAATAAATGATTTCATAAACGAGTCTGAAATGGAATTGGTCAAGTGTGAAACGGATTTATACGTAATAGAGTTTTTATATTTTTGTGATATCTTAACTCTGTGATCGAGCGTAGTCGGTGTTTGAGGCACGAGTTACAGGTTTCGAATCCCGAAAAAGGTTAACATTTAGTTTATCATGTCTGAGATTGGGTTTGCGCTCGACACGACAATGGCCTTGCCAGATGTCACATCATGAGATTTAATAATCGGATAATGATGGGTGCATAAGAACTCTGCCTACCTCTTCAGAAATACGGGCGTGATGGTATGTTTTTTAATAATCATAAAAAAACACGAGAATAACTTAGCGGTAATTTGCGAAAATTTGACCTACTTCAGTTAAAAGTAAACGGTATGTTTATAAATTAAAAAGATAGATGTTATCATCATGAAAGTATCAATTTTTAATTTTTAAGATTATATTCGGTTCGTATCGCAGTACATTGAACTGTATTTTTATTAGACATATCTTGACCTCATAGAGAAATAACACAGAATCGTAGCGTGAAGGTTGGTGACTGAATGGAAAAATGTGAGTGCTGTTATACCTCCTGACACTGTTACAACCACAATGTGCAGCAAGGACCAGATCAATCACATCCTCGGGAAGATAAATGTGGTGAGTAGTTTTGGATGTTATACACTCATGTTAGTTCCACAGGATTATATGTAACTTTTGATAACAGAGAAATGGTGTAATTTGCGCGATATAGCGTCGTGTTTCAAAAATATCCCGTTTCGCAAAATGGTGCTATAATTTTATTTGCGCTATATTTGCATAAAGTGACCAGGCGTCCCGTTTTAAATGGGACTGCCCCGTTTTAGAGTTGTCCCGGTGTCCCCAAAGATATTTTTACGGATGTTTGGCTGTCGCCCCATAGTAATAAGTTTAATAATTTTCATATTTCTTTATGCGGTCGTCTGTATGCTGTCGTCTGTAGGTTCATACTCTGTATTACGAGAACAGGCAAACATATACCTCTGGAAAAAAATACGACAGTGTCATTAAGGACGCAGAAATAGGTAAGGCGGTGGATCCCTACCCGGGCTAGATGCTGCACAGCACTCTACCACCAGTTGGTAATGACCCAGTTAACCTATGCTCGCTTCTTACGAGTTGCAATTAGAAAGGCAGATGGTCTATCCTGCACAAGGGACTTGGACCAATAAGGGGAAAAACGGGGAAGGTTGGTAATAACTTGTAAAAGACAAGGATAGACATACTTGATGCTCGTGTCATTACCTTCACTTGGTTATGGAGGGATGACTCGCTTATATTGATACAGCTACCAGTTCTGTATCTGCCATAACGGTAGAGGTGGCAATTATACTGTTATGTTATTTTTCAATAACTGTTGTCGTAAACTGTTATTATATTATTAGCTATTAGTTGGCAAAAGGTATAAAATTGTAGTCCGAGAAGCGACAAGCTTTTTTTTTACCTCTCTTACTCTTATATCGACGTTATTGCAATTGGCAAAAGATATGAAATTGTGGTCCGAGAAGCGACAAACTTTTTTTTACCTCTCTTACTCTTATTTCGATTGGCAAAAGGTATAAAATCGTAGTCAGAGAAGCGACAAGCTCTAACAACAGTCAACAACAATAACAGGATGAGTA
>DVZL01005465.1:0-12037 GCA_018236625.1 Lasaia peninsularis
ACTAGCGACCCGCCCCGGCTTCGCACGGGTGTAGGTACTATACATGTTATATACATAAAAACCTTCCTCTTGAAACACTCTATCTATTAAAAAAACCGCATCAAAATTCGTTGCTTCGTTTTAAAGAATTAAGCATACATAGGGACAAACAAAAAAGTGATTTTGTTTTATAATATGTAATGATAAGAAAACTACGTCTATACTTTCCCTCGATCACGCTTTCCCGATTATTTTGAGTAAATTATTAAAAAAATTACACAATAATCTTGGTCAGTAATAAATAAAACGTTCTAAAAAAACAAAAACGATTACCGCTACTTCAAAAACCTTAAAAAGTTGAATAAGAAATTAAAACCAGTAATGTAAATAAATATTTTTACAGTTGGCAACCCAGCATGGGGCATGCGTGCCCGCCATGGCGCGAAAATTATAACCTCTTGATGCTGACCGCGCACAAATCAATTTGCGCTATTACATTATACGTACGTGTTAGCACACGAAATGCAAACTAAATTATCCGATGCTCGGTTCTTTGTATTCATCGTGATTTACATTTTATAGATCGTCTGTAACATTATTATCAAATTTACAAGGACTTATTATATTTATCCCGATTCTTTTTAGGCACATAAAAAGTTACGCATATTTTGCCTTATAAATTAGTAAAAAAGTATGCTGGCGAATTTTTCCCATAGAAGTATTATATCGGAGTTTTGGCGGGATTGAGGGAAGAAATGAATGCAGTTTTTTCATAATCATTGAATTTCGTATACATATTGAGTAAAATTAGTCAATTTTGGTGAGATTTTGTATAATGTGGTTTAGTTTAAGTACACAAGTGAAGTCTTCGTAAAGAAATTAGTGTAAGTATCATGTATTTTCTTCATGCCTTTACAGAAGGCGAGGCAATATGGCCAAAGGTCTTAGCCTGTCCCTAGAGGACAAATAGTTTAGGTACCTGGCCAAAGTTTTGCTAGTAGAAAATGGTTAACACATTAGATCGCCTTTTGAACAACCTGTTAAAATAGTATGGTGTATAAAAGAATTTAAGTAATTAGAATAAGTGTATAGATGTGCATTTATTATATGAAATCGCCTTTATGGGTCAGTGTAGTCGGTGTCTTATTTTGAGCCACGAGGTCTCGGGTCTATGCATTTATTGTACGAAACTAACTTTTGTAGCCCAGAGTATTCGGTGTCCGACTTTAAGACACGAAGTCCTGAGTTCGATTCCCGGGTAAGGCAACTTGTTCAGTGAGTTTTTTCGATTTGAAAAATACGTTATTGGGATAGGATTTCTGCCCGATATGCCGATGGACTTGCCACCGATCAAGGGATCTCATATCGTCGGCTAATTGTAGATATATAAGTATGTACCTCTGCCTACACCTTTGGGGCTATGAGCGTAGTGATTTTTTTTTATTTAAGACTATCTGACTGTACGACGAACTTCGTAGCGCCCGCACTTAGGGCTGTGAAAAATAGATGTTGACCGATTTGTAGACCTACTCAATATGCTCACAAAATTTCATGAGAATCAGTCAAGCCGTTTTGGAGGAGTACGGGAACGAACGTTGTGACACAAGAATGTTATATATATAAGATGATTGTCTACCAATTTATAAAAACATGCATTAAAAATTGTGCATCACAAAAAATTTACACATAAAAAATAGACTATCGTCAAGCCTATCATCCCCGAAAGGCATCTATGGCGTCGTGAAGTTTTTCGTATCTCACTGCTTTAAATTACATGACTTTGATACTCTTTGAAAGTAATTGTGGTTAAATACATTAAAAATAATCCCAAGCCCCGTCACCAACATCTGGCAGCTAGATGGCGCCATATTCACGGTGAAGGGATCAAAAGGGACCTGCGACAGACACCGCTTTGTAGGATTATGACCCCACCTCATCTTCAAAGTAACTGGTATGTGATAGATATAAAATGTTTTTGTTAAATTAATTTGCATTTTTACATTCGTATTATGTTTAGAAATTATACTTTACTAGCTGTGTCGGCGAGCTTAGTACGGCCCGCACCCCCCACATCATATCCCCTAATGAAAAATAAATTATGAAAAAATATTTTAAATAGAATAGAAATATTGTAAGTAATAAAAAACACGAAAAATTATCAAAGAGATATCTAATTGAATATAATTATAAAAAAATAATGAATTAAAAAATTAAAAAGTTATAAGTGCATTACCTAATAATTGATTACTTTACTTATATAAAATTTATGTTAAAAATTCAAATTAATAAATGTCATCACACCCATATCCCCGAAAGGGTAAGCAGAGGTACATATGCAGCCACGATTAGCTAACGATATCAGGTCCCATGATGTGACGGGTTGCAAGTTGGTCGTCATATCGGTCATCATCTCATGACGTTTTCCTTCACCGTAAGAGTAGGTACTCAGAGAATGTACTTAAGCTAGAAAGAATCTTGATACGTGGCGGGATTAGAAACTTGGACTAACGGAATGGATGTCCGTTGCGCTTCCCACTAGACCACCGAGGAAAATGTATGTTATCGCTACTAACATACATATTCTTCTTGCTAGAAGAAAATTAGACAAACCTACAAACAGTTGTTTTGTCAAATTATTAATAATATATGTCATAAAATTGAAAAATAAGCAAATTATAATAATAAGTGCTTAGACTGAAAATAAAGTAATTCTAAAAAAATACCACTGGATTTATTGTTTTAATTCATATGTTATACTGAGTACAGTATAATTAATCTGATTTCACTGTATTTCTATGGATTCATTCAATTATTGCAAATTAATCAAATAGGTAACTTAATAGGAACTGGGTTAGGAACCTTCAAGAATAGAACCCATTCGTAAAAGACCGGAAGGGCCCCCCGGTCAGAGTAGAATTCCAACTCCCAATATTTCATCATTACACATTAGGAAAAATGTAGTTCCTTCTGATAAATTTGCCACGGACCCCGAACGTTATAGTTACGTCACTGCTACCAACTATGGTACTCGTATCTATAATCTACGCTTGGTTCTTATCAGAAGAGCTAAACGTTTGTTGTATCACTACATAGTACCTATAAAACAAAGTCGCTTTCTCTGTCCCTATATCCTTATGATGCTTAAAACTTTAAAACTACGGAACGGAATTTGATGAGGTTTTCTTAAATATATAGAATGATTCAAGAGGGAGGTTTTTATGTATATAACATGTATAGTGTACCCGTGCGAAGCCGGGGCGGGTCACTAGTTATTTCATAAAAAAAATTAATAAGGGCTTCTTACATAATACATTCAAAAATATATCGATAATCCTCGTTTGTTCTCAAAAACCCTAGATAAAATTTAAAATTTTATAATCTAGCGTGTCTAGAGCTGGCAAACGTTATCGCGTTACATGCAACGATATTTCACCACCAATTCAACAAAAAGACGACAACTTTATGAGTGTACAAGATGGTAATTGAATAACAAGATGGCCGCTATCCCTGTTAACAGGGAACCAGCGGGAGTATCGTGTTATTCATCTATATATCACGGATAAGGCTCAGCGTGAGGCTTCCGTGTATAGTCGTTGCCTTTTATGAAGTTATCTAGACTAGAAAGATAAAAATGTCACTTGATATTGACAGTTACGTTCCGTTTCAAGTTGTTTTATTAATCAAATCTTTTGTGCATCATTTACAAATATGTTATACAAAAAGCGAGCTTAATGCGTAGGTTTAGCATTCTCCACCAGCCAACCTTTGGACAAACACAAAAAGAAATAATAAAATTAGAAACAAATTAAAAAACAGGGAAAGAAAAGATACCAGAAGTAAAATATATATAATAAAATCTGTCTATATATAAAATAAACAAAAAAAGTAAAAATGAGTGTTAGTTTGTTAACTCCGTAAGATGTAGTTGCCGGACATGTCTTTTGAAAGAGAACTTTGAAAGCAATTATTATTAAAATGAGAAGGAAGGTCACTCCATAGACGGGAAGCCTGAATAGAAAACGAGTTTGAGCGAAAATTAGTAGGTATATTAGCTGTTTGCCGTCAAAATCGGTCCATCCGTTTTATAGATTAGCGGGTACAATCAGACAGACAGACAGACAAAAACGCTAAAAAATGTTGTTTTGGTATATGTAACCTTGGAAATATACATATTATGCATTTAGTGAAAAGCGGTTATTTTAATATAATTTACAGACACTCCAATTTTATTTATTTGTATAAATAAAACAATTTAGCTATGCATGTGACTCGTCTCCATAGAATAGAAAATTTCTTCATGGGCCAATGAATCCGTTTTTACAACAAATTTCCCGACCATATAAAATATTTTTAAATAAATATAAGAAATGTATTAAATCTAAACTTTTATAATGTTTGAGAATATATGGATGATAAAAATGCTTGGGATTAATTCATCTTTCAATCTCTTATTGGTGTAAAATTTATGGATTTAAAACTAGAAAGTCACTGCACTCATTTATCTCTTTCGACTTAAAAAAAATAGCGTCAAAGCCTAGTTCGTAAAAAATATAGGATCAAAACATATCATTATATGTACTATGAAACTAAAGAAACTTTCTAAGATCACACATTTTTACTAGCTAATCTCAGTTTTTATGAAAGTTAAGTTTTGTGGAGTTGATAAAGTCAAAACAAGCCGGTTTTAGGGGAGTGAGATAGATGATTCACATGGGGGACAGATCTTTGTTAGCATTATTTGAAAGATGGGGATCATGGAGAGAAAATATTTTTTTCTTCTTCTTCGCTCTCAACCAACGACTAACTTCTTTATTTTTAGATTATTTTTTGGGATATAACAGCGAACACACGGGATCCTCTGGACTGGAACTCTAGCTGCTGGAAGCACTCTACCACCAGCGGTCATGTTAGAAGTGAACCAGTTAACCTATGCACGCCTCTTACGAGCTGCATGGTAGGAAGACAGTTAGTCTATTCTACACGGGACCCGGACCAACACGGGGAAAATTCATATCATAAGGGAATTATTCAAACCAATTCATTAAAATTTAGTAGGTAATCGTAGTTATAATAAACGTATAAAACACGTATAAAAAATGGTTAATATATTCAAATGCGTGGTTAGCTATAAAAAAATAAAAAATCGGCCAGTACTTAACACGTATACTGTTTAAAAATTAACAGTGTTTTACTAGAACCGGTAAATCTTTGTTCACGCACCATTTGTCGACAAACTCACAGCAAACAACGCCATCTGTCACTGAACGTCCCTAAATAGCGATTAAAAATACCGTGAATAATTAATAAACGATTTTGAAACGAGGGTGTCGGTATTTCGTTATACCTAGATGATAAATCTATACATCTATACAAATAAATATAATTAAAGTGTTTGTTTATGATACACGGCGCTTACACCAAAGTACGAATAACATATTTTATATATATTTTTTCTTTTTTATCTGCTTGGGACAGTTGGACCGCTTTTGATGAGAATTTCACTGGCAGATAGTTGACGAAATAAGGAGAAACTTAGGCTACTTTCAACACATCTTAATGTAAAGTTTGATCCAAATCTGTTCAGTAGTTTTTGCGTAAAGGAATAACATACAAACTTTCGCATTTTTAATATTTATGATAAGATTTAGTTTTGATATTATTTGTTACTGATTTAGCTGAGAGAAATAACTTTAGGAAATATGCTCGCCTTTTGTATAATGTGCTTTTGTCTTTTTATTTTTTAATGTCTGTTTGTGTACAATAAATAACTAAAAGAAATACAGGCATCTAAATTAAAAACATACATAACTTTCATTGAACTTTCGTCTATGCTATTTTTTATGGTAATGGAAGGCAAACAAGCAGACGTATTTCCTAATGGTTAGAAATACACGTCGCCTATAGACATCAAAGGTGGAAATGGTGCATTGCCAACCTGAGGCTAGGATGGTAAGCCTCTTGCGTGAGTAAGTTCGTTTACCGGCTACCCTACCCTACAAACCAGAACACGACAGTGGCGAGCACTGACGCTATTGTGGCAGGAATAGGTAAGACGGTGGTACGAGCACCACTCCGGGCGAGTCGTTGCAAGACTCTACCACCTAGTCAATGTCACGGTGTTGGTGACAGTAGACCCTGTGCTCGTCTCTTAGGAGATGCCTGGATGGAAGGCAGTTGGCCTATTCTACAACGGTACACGGGGGACGGGTTTATGCAATATACTACAACCTAGTTAGATGTTAGGGAAAGAAAATAGTAAACTTATACACCTTCTACCACATGATGTATGATTAATAATTTTTACCGTTTCTTCTTTCTTTTCGTTTTAAATTCCCGATTTAGTAAAACTGAAAATGTTTTTACTAACTTTTAAAGGATTATGGAAATAAAATTCTATAATATGTGAGACTAAATTATTTAATTAAATTCATACGAAGTTTTATCACATGAGCAATATTGCTAAGAGTAGGTAATATGCCAAAGTAGCTGTGCCCGCAACTCAGTTCGCGTTTGAATTTATTTGAATATTACTTTAGTTAGTAGTAGTAGTAGTAAGTAGCCGAAGTTACTTTTTATTTGACCAGCAGTTACTGACCAACTTTGACGGAAATTCATTGACGGATTCAATGAAAGTCTCGTCCTGTTTTGGCGTTTTGATAATAAAGATAATATGTGTTACATAATAAATAGCCCTGAACAAAATCCAAAAAAACATGGTCACGACCATATCATCCCCGAAGAGTTAGGCAGAGGACTAATGCACCCACGATTAGCCGACGATATTAGGTCCCTTAATGTGTCAGGTGGCAATCTATCGCCGTATAGGACGACTAATCTAGATGAACTAAACAAATAAATAATTGTAATTTTTAAATAAGAACCTTATTTGCATGAGGCGATTCTCATATATGAGATTGCTACAAATATTTATTTTAAAATTTCGTTTATACAGGTATAAATATAAACCTGTTTAAAAAAATGTTGTAAATTATGACATGTTGTATGATGCGGACCTTTAATCATTTATTTAAGGCTTTGTAATCGACGGTAAATAGCTCTTTGTCTCAACGCCACTACACGAGACACTCAATCACTTGGTACTACACAACATGTGTTCACATTTATATTCGACGGACACTTGTATGAATAAAGTTTGTTTTTAGGGTTCCGTACTCGAAGAGTGAAATCGTGATCGTCACTAAGACTCCGCTATCCGCCTTCTGTCTGTCTCTCATTATGATGTATTTATAAATGAATGTCTTTTGTTTTAATACATATTTCAAAAAATACAGAACCATAGCCATATAATTTATACGGGACCACCATTGAGCCAAACACAACACAAAATATTTTTTTAAATCGATACAGAATTGGAAAACATTTGATAATATTAAAAAAACCTACCAAGTGTGAGTAGGAATTGTGCACGAACAGTTCCTTACCGAATCCAACATGCATAAAACAACATCAAAGCAGTTGAACACACATTTTGAAGTGAATATTACTTTACTCGATATAACGACATCTATTGGTCAGGCAAGTTCGAACGAATTAACGAATGGGAGCTCTATGAGAAGACGACCTAAGGGAGCTCCTTTAAATATTTACTTTATTTTTAGTATTTGTTGTTATAGCGCAACAAACATGCATAGTCTCTGAAAATTTTAATTTTCTAGCTGTCATGATACATGAGGTAAAGCCTGTTGACGAATGGACAGACAGACATGTAGACCGAACAACAGACAGCGAAGTCTTAGTAAACCTCATTACCCAATGGGTACGAAACCCTAAAAAGTTAAAAAGTTACCAGTTAAAAATACAAATAAATTGTTTCCAAGGTAAGTTTTCGTATTAATTAAAAATCATGACCATCTAAGTAACATCTGAATTAATACATAAAAAACCTTTGCAGTAGCGGTATTTGAACCTTCGCAGTTGGACACTGGAACCCGCTGTGCGTCGTTTACAGCCTTGTACCGTGTTACGTTGGTAGTTGATATCCGGTGTTGCAATAGAATGAAAATTTACCTCGAAATACGGGTAAAAAAAAGTTCATTATAGTTCAAAGGAAGCTGTAGCAAAGCAACTCTACAAGTCTAATATTGTATTGAATGTATATAGACTATCATAAGTGTCTCGTAATATTAAAAAGAGATAAGTAACGTATGACAACGATCTTTAATAATATATTACTTATTTTAATGTCATCTTGTTTAATCAAATTTCTTGTTATTTTATAATTTTAAAAGAAATGTAAATTTATACTGTAAAAAAACAAAAAGTATCTACATACTGAATTTCTTGCTCAATCTGTTAGAAATTAAAATAAGATTAGTAAGTGATATTAATCTTGCAATATTGATCTGTTATAATGAAACAGATCATTTTTGTATACACTACACAAGTACGGCATCTTTTTACGTATTTGTTAAATAGTTATAAATATTGATACTTTAAATAATTAATACTGAGACGGTCATTTTAATAACATTATATAACTTATAACCAATTAAGCATTTAACACAAGCTGAATAATTCAGGGAATTACCATCATATTTATGGCAATACTGTTGGAACCCCTGCGTGACGGGTTTTGTTTTTTTTACCAGCCAATTGAGATGTTCATAATATATTTATTGGACTTGCTAAACACGTAACTTCACGCATATTTGAGGTTTAATTGTAAATAAGCAGCTTTATAATATTCAAGGTAAGGTTATTATTAAACGTAATGCAAAAATATGGCATGGACAAACAAAACAAATTAATTAGTAGACGACAAATCTATGGACGAAGTTTTGACGGGATCGAGAGAAAAAATGGATGCAGCTTTTTTGACAAGTATTTTTATTTATTTGACATATTGTATAATTTTGAATTAATGAAAAACATAAATGAAGAAATTAATTAATCGTGTATTTTCTCGATAGCGAAATCGAAATCTCATTCGATGAGGATGTTAAGATGCCAACGCTTTATCTAAGACTCTGACATTATTTTACGGCAAAAGAGGCAGAATGGTCAAAGGTTTTAGCTTGACTGACTTTATGACGACTTATGACTATTTTGAACTTGATGCAAATTAATTAAACTAGCCTAATCACAGTTGCTTTCGTCCGTGCCAAAAAATAAAATTAACGATAGATATCAGAGGTGGTATGAGAATATCGTAGGTACCTTCTAATCTAAAAAATAAAATACGTCAAAATCATAACTATGATCGCCTCTGGTCGAGCGTAGTTGGTGAACGACTGTGAAGAACGAGGTCCCGAGTTCGATTACCGGTAGGACAACTTGTTCTTTGACTTTTTTCAGTTTATCTAAGTAACATAACGTTCTCTGGGACTAGATTTGCGCTCGATGCGCGACGCACTTGCCACTCTGTCACACCATGGGGCCTAATATCGTATGCTAATCGTGGGTTGAAATAAAACGATCAGTCTAAAAGCGACGAAATGCGAATATACACAGATGGGTCAAAAGCAAAAGAAAGTACATTGGCAGGTGTCTACTCACAAGACTTCAACATCAAACAACATAATATTACCTTAGGAGGATTTAGTACTGTCTTCCAAGCTGAATGTGTGGGAATACTTTTAGCGTCAAAATCAGTACCAGATAGAACAATTAAAGAAAAAAAAACTGAAAATTATAACACACAGCAAGTCACTCCTGTACGCCATAGACTTTATAAACTCGAACTAGGACTTAGAGTGCCACAGGTCACTTAGAGAGGTAGGAGCAAAAAACAAGCTAGAACTACAATGGATTAAAGACCACAGTGGATCATTGGGTAACGACGCCGCTGACGAACTGGCCAGAAAGGCATCTGTGGCATTAGTAATCAGACCCATTAATGTCCAAAATATAAACGCAATGGAGCAAAGCGTAGTATTTTTAACCAACTTCAAAAAGTAGTACCGTTGTCAAATCGTCTGTAGTTTTTTAATTGATCTAACCCCAAAGTAAGCAAGTTATATTATGGGTGATAGTCGACGATACTAATACATAGAAATATTTAAGGATATCATAATAAATTTAACATGCTTATCACACAAATACCTACCACGTCGAAAATCGAATCCTAAGCTCGCGGTTGGTCGATGGTATTAGTCGTGCACGCTACCTCCTCGAAAACGAGACGGTTAATAAAAACAATCAAACGGATCTTGCTCATTCTTATTTTGTGAGATGGTCCTGCTTTTAGGGTAGTTGATATAAAGTTTATTACAAATTGATTATGTACTTTTAGGAATAAAATATAATAGAATAGAATAACTCTTTATTGTGAACCAAAATTACAAAATAGACAGACATAGTAAATAAAACTTAGAGACTAAATGATACACAAATCGCGAAGTCAGCGATCTCTTCCAGGCAACCTTATGTACAAAAGTGCTATAAACATAAAATCGTACACAATATTGGAATAGTCAAAATAATTTATATAAAGCCCAATTACGAGTGCTGGTAAATGAAATAAAAATTAAAAAAAAATGTTATTGTATGTATTAAAATAAAAAACAATGTTAATGTTATGTATTAAAATAAAAAACAATGTAAACAACACAAATTCCAAACTCTTCGGGAACACGGGTGTGACGGATGTGATCCTTACACTTAAATCTAAATACATAGGTATATTATTTAGCCTATTATCTTCGAAGGTGTAGGCAGAGGTGTGCTAGTATATCCACGACTCGTAATTCCAGTAGATATACTAGAACACCCACGATTAGCCAAGGTGCTAGGGCCCATGATGTGATAAGTGGCAAGCCTATCGCCACTTCATGCACATTCCAATTGGCAATGTAATGCTTACTCAGAATAATATGAAAAATATTTAAGAAAAGTTGACCGACCTGAGAACCTACGCGGCTAACGGTCTTAACAGGCGACAACCGTACCGTTACACCACAGAGGCGATCTAGTACCTACTATATATACTAGAATAATAACTAAATCATGCGTTCTCCCCCGCACCATTACATAATGAGAGATCGTTGTAATCCTGGCTTTGTAAGAGCAGAAACTAGAGTGCATTTTGAAGGTTGGCAATGTAAATAGCCGGAGGCGCGCGTATCACCCGACCTATCGATTCACGAAGGGGATTCCAAATTTAAATCTTTGGATTTGTTTTTTATCTATTTGGCTTGGGGATTAAAGCTGCCAATATTATACGCGAGGCTGTATTTTTTATCAAGCACTTATTATGTTTTGATTAAATTAATACTCTCAATATTAGATGTTTCATTAATTATTAAGTCTAATTGTTTGGACATCAAATTAACAAAATGTTATTACAGATAATTCAAATGATTTAATAAAACTTTGGTTTTGCTTGAAGCTCTATTTTAATTATAAAAATAAATTAAAATACCTACCTATTTTTACTCTAAAAGAAAACAAATTTTTAAGAAGTCATTTAAACATCGAAAACAATAGGCACATATTTGAAATCAACGACTCTCGAACGCGAAGTCTATTGTCTATGTTCCCGATATCCAACAGTGTGGCATAGGGTTTATTTTCCGGTTGTCAAACTTGAATAGAGGTTAGGTTTTATTTTTAATTGGAACATATTCGCACAAATCAATCATTCTGTGTAAGTTTTTTGCCCAGAATACGAAGGGTCGTGAATAGGGAGAGGTTTGCCTCGAGGTATTGGTTTTGGACGAGTAGGCATATTGGAATAAGACAATCCGGGCACCCTTATATGTACAATTACAATTTTGTACATATACATGATATATGGTTTTGATATAGTTTTGTATACTTAGTTTGGTATAAATACTGTTACAGTTAAAAATAAAAAAATATATATATTTGAATTTGGAAGCTGTAATTTTTATATGATCGTTCATGGTGTTTTTTTTTTCATTTTGGCAAATGCAATATATTGTTTAATATTTAACGATATTAAAATAGAGTGGGGTGATATAGAGAACCGAATCGCTGTGATTGCATTACATAAAGTAGGTTTGGAGCCAAATTCAATTCTAAAACTCTCTATACACTTGGCATTAGTCAAATGTTTGTGTACCGGGCTATTAATAGG
>DVZL01005466.1:0-12036 GCA_018236625.1 Lasaia peninsularis
AATTTTTGACTTTGACATTTCTAATCACGCGAAACGACGCGATCGCGTCGTGACGATAGTGCACGTTCTAACCCCCCAGGATACATTCGTTAAAGATTCTTAGAAATTTCCCTACTCTTTCATTTTCGAGTGACCAATCACAATTCAGTCTTTTAAGCTCTTCGTTTAAATTACCGACTGATATTAAACACATCACATACACACATTATAATAAATTATCTTTTCTTAAAATCTTGTATTTTCTTGCATCTATAACTAACATTAAATGTTTATTTATAAATGTAATTAAAAAGGCTGGGGCACGCACGGGAACTTTTAAAACTCGGCGCCCCTGCTTCCAATAGGTACTTTGTCTACGCCAAAGCGCGACTTTATTGTGTTTGCAATAAGGTTGACTTTTTGCAATGACATACACATAAGACATCGCAAGAAGGTCCCAAGACAGCTACTTTGTATTAAATATTTAAAAATACAGTTTGTCCCACGGTCATGCCGCATGCCTTAAATATTGCAGACAGAACATTTTACTTAACATTATTTTAATAAAAAAAAAAATTAAACTGCATTCATAGATTCTTAAATCATTACCTAGTACAACCGGGAATCAAACCCGCTACACGAGAAAAAAATATCCTATCATACCGATCGAAAGGCTTTATAGTGAGGATTATTTTTTGCTAAATAACATAAACAGATCTATCCCCGTTAGATTGTTTATGGGGTTATGTAAACAATTTAGTTTATAAGAACCGGTGTGAAAGTGTCCACTAGCTACAAACAGAACTGTATTCAATTAAAATTATAAGAATGTATTAATTAGATTAATTGGTAACCCTAAAGCATCACGCTTTGTTGATCGATTTCGCTCTGTCAAGGCATGCCCTTAAAGCTATAGTGGACATTTCACAACAAAAATGAAAATTTGCAAGAGATTTATAGTCAGTTTCTAAAAAGCTGGAGACAACATCATCACTAATTTTCTGCCCCTGTTCGAAGTTAACCGAACATCCGAGGCCTATTTCTGGTTCTGCCTGTTTATTAATTTTGTATATTTATACTCATAGCCATAAATAAATATCGTCACTCCTATAAGAATAACCCCGAAAGGATAGACGAGAGTACATGTCCAGGATTAGTCGACGATATTTAGTCCCATTATGTGCCAATTCAAGGCAATGTTATGTTTTTCAGATTAACTGAAAAAAGTCATAGAAAAGTTGTCCCACTTGTAATCGAAGCCGGGACCTCGTCCGTCAAAGTCGTACACTGATTACGCTCGACCACAGAAGCGAGTCTGGAAACACGTATTTTTAATGTAAAATTGCAGTAAAAAATAACTAAACATTTAAAAAAAAAACCCACTAAGTAGGTACGTTCCGCAAAATAACAAAAATTTAAGTTGCGAAAATCACGACGTGGAAAGACTGAAAAACAACTTCCTTCAATTTGGTTTAAGAATTTCAATATAATTATGTTATTAGATAGGTACACAGTGCTATTAGAAACCGCTACCGCTGTCAAACAGCTCGCCACATTAAGCAAAACAAAGAAATTAAGTTGCAAAATTTCGTAACAATGAAAGACGACAACGAATATATATTATACCTTCACGCCTATTAACCCCGAATTCGTAGGCAGAGGTGTACAAATATATCTACGATTCGTGAGTCCAGTGAGATATACTAGAACCACCCACGTTTTGTACCTACTAGGGCCCATAATATGCAATGCAATGCTTACTTAGAATAATCTGAAAAACATTTAAGAAAAGTTGACCGACCTGGAAATTGAACCCAGGGACTTTATGCGGCTGACGGTCTTAACAGGCGACAGCCGCACCGTTACACCACAGAGGCAACGCAAAGTTTTATAAGTTTTTAAAAGGACGTAAGACCTTATAAATAATCAACAACTTATGAATCATCTATTAAAGCGGAATGTTTATTTTTCTTGTTTCTACATTAAACCAAGAAATTAGAATGTTGTGTTTTTAGCAAATATCAAGCAAAACATTTCATCCATCTACTTACAGTTTATTTATTATATCCTAGACATTTATAATTTAAAACAATGTTTTTAGAATTTCCAAATCATAATATTTTGATTTTCTACGGAGAACAAATAGTTCTGTAAATGACCAACACAGTTTTATGAAATTACATTACATTATATTTTGTTGTCTTAAGTCGAGGAATTTTACATGAAAACGAATTTGTAAATAATAACTTCGAAATCACACGAGATTATTTGTAATGCGCGCAAACCCGAAAGTCGGAACACATATTGCTTTTGGTATTGAGTATTGCTGCTACTTCTGATCTTTGACTGTTACCTACTGACTGGCGAGTGGCGACTGTCACTTGTCAGTGACTACCAAGTACTAAACAACTGTCAACCGTCAACTGTCAAATGTTCTGTGTTGCTAACTCGACGTAGGTAATCAATAATTGTCGTCAAATAGCAGGTTTACAACGGACTGCTATAAAAATGATATGTATGATGATTTCATTGAAGAAAAACGAACCTTATTTTATAAATATTTTTATTTAAGAAGACTGAAGATCGTGAAGAAATTAAAGGCGGAAAGCGGCTGTTCACCAGTTGAAATGAACGCTAGGATAATGATGACTAACGGATAGTTCTATTTAACGATTTCTTCTTTAGTTTAACAAAATAGATAAGAAAGTAATGACATATTATTTTTCCAATAAGTACCTATGCTTTCTTATTTACAGTAACAGGTTGTGTTTAGTTTAACAGTGTTTAGATATTATAAAGCATTGAGAACTATTACATAATTTCACAATTTTATAATCAATATATACATATGTAGAAAATAAATATGTTGTTCTATATTACCTACCTGATTTGATACTTTGATATTGGTGGTAATTCCTCTGCACGCTAACTAAACATATTTTATATCTTCCCAATGAAATAAAAATCTATCTCATTCAAATGTGGTCAGCTACATTTATCTCAGCGGCTTATTTTAAATTTGTTAAATCCACAAAACTGACATGAAAAGAGCCAGACGTATTTATGCGTTCCGAACTTTGATATGAAGACTTTTGATGCAGAGAAATTTATTAGAGAAATTAAAAGCCGTGAAGCAATATGGAAAATACATCAGAAGAATACAGTGATCGGGATTTAAAGAAACGAAGATGGGAAAAAACTAAAATAGGCTCGAAAAATTAATCAGAAAATAAAAAGGCTCTAGACATTGATTAGCTGCTATAACTGGCTGCGCAAATATTCTGGCTGCGTAGCCAGGTTGTAAATGTGTTAATTCTATAAAAAATAATCTAAAGTTAAAATATATTTAATTTGTAATGTGTTAGATATTTTATCAAACCGGTAATCTCGCAAACTAGTTTATCCCTATCAGCTTATTAACTGAGCCAGATGGTAGATATTGCTATGTCTGAGGCACACAAACAGCGTGATACGTCATCTAAAGTAAACACACATACATACATGGAAGTCAGTATAATAATATTAAAACCGTGGCGCATAATTTTGTATTATTAGCTAGTCGTATTATGTGACGTAAACGACTCCAGTCTAAGACGCAACTTGTTCTATAAGTATATCTGAAAAAAAGTACGAACTCAACTGCCTATCACCTGTAAAATTATTCAACCTTATATCTTGGCTCCATAAATATGCATCTTTGTCCTTAGGTACAATAAAAAGCTACCTTTGTTGATTAAAATTTCCTAAAGGTACAATCTATGAGCCAGTTTAAGATGAACGATACTTCCAAAGGTTTATGTTAGTTGTTTAGTAGGACCATTTATAATGAGATATATCTGTAGTATCTGAACTACAAAACATATGATAGGGAGAAAATAGGAACATTGTGTAAAGTAATTTATTAAACAAAACAATATTAAATATCGGTTTAGTTATTTATAATAAACCAACAAATAAGAGTTGTTATAACTTTTATTTGTCGTTTGTCAATATATTTAGAAAAATAAATAACAAATTTATATGGAGAGTGTATCTAATTTTAAGCTATTACAAATTTAATTTCTAGTTTGCCATCTTCGGTTCTTTTAAATCGTTTTCTACTAATGGAAGAACTGTGCCATTTTCTTCACAACGTTTGCGTTGGTTGAAGAAGATGCAGCCGAGGTAAATGTTAAGACCTGAAAGAACATTACATACAGTTAAGAAAAAATCGTAATATGGTTTCTTATGAGATAACACAGCGAACAATCACACGGCTACGCTGACAGTAAAAGACGTCGTGGCCGTCATCGTATGAATGTTCTTTAGACCTGAAGTTGTCAAAATTGGCAATATCCTTAATATGTCATTCTTTAAGTTGACATTACTCACGTCAGATTGTCGCCTTTAAATATAAATATAAATATTACTGGACAAATTACACAAATTTATCTAACCCCAAAGTAAGCTAATTATATGCTTGTGTTATGGGTGTTAGACAACGATATTAATACATAGAAATACTTAAATATATACAAGAATAAATTTATGAAACACTTAGACCCGGAAATACAAACATCAATGTTCATCACACAATTGCCTGTCCCCGTCGGGAATCAAACCCGAGCCTCGCGATTAGTCCATGCGGTTAGGCGTGTACGCTAGCCACTCGGCCAACGAGGCGAGCAAATACTGTAGTACATTATTATCACTTATCTCGTAAGGTTAAGCCGGCGTTTGCAATGTAAGTGCAAAAACTTTTCTACGACATAGCATTAGAAATTCCAAAAATTATCAGTATTTCTCTAGTATATTATGCATGTGTTACACATAAAAACATTCCTCATCAATCACTTTATCTATTTAAAGGAACTACATTGAAATCCGTTGCGAAGTTTTAAAGATTTGAGCAAATATGGGGACAGACATACAAGAGGCTACGAAGTCGCCGGTACAGCTAGTTTATAGATGAAAATTCTATATTTAACATAACGCTTTATATTTATTTGGACTTCCCACTTCCACCTTCTGAAACTCTCAAGTAAAACAGTTTGTAAAGTCTTATATATGAATTATTAAAGAGCAAGGAAGAAGCCCTACAAACATTGTAAACACGTTGGATACGACCTTTGGGATTACTTTTACAAATAAGACGCTTTTTATTTTTTGTTAACATCTTTTATATAGATGGTCTCCCGCATCGAAATTAAAACGAATAGATTTTCTCGCGAAACGTTTTCTTATTTTTTGAATTAGGTAACTTACAAAAATTATGTAAAACTAGCTATTTGACCGCGGCTTCACTCGTTTAAATCAAAAGTCAGATTTTTCCCGATTTATTTAATACGCTTAAACGAACAATTCTTGTAAGTATATCTTTTTTTGATGAACTAAGGAAGCAAAGATGCACGCGGCTCTCCTGATGGTAATAGACAACCGTGGCCTATAGACACCATAGTTGTTGTAGATGCGGCGCTGTCCTGTGACCGAGGTGTTAGGACTGGTGTGCAAGTCTACCTGCTACACTACCCTCCGGACCGGAACACGACAATGTCATTATGGCGGTAAGAATAGGTAAGGCGATGGATCCCAACCCGGGCGAGTTGCTGCACAGCACTCTACCTATTTATATATTTATTATTACATATTAGATAAATAAATTTATGTATATTTGTAATAAAAATGTATATCTATCTATCTATTATTTGAATCTGATGTTCTAATTAGGTACATTTCAAAGAATTCCATTTCATAATAAAGTTTACGTATATATGCTGACCAAATTATTTGTTTCTAAGTTATCCAAAACTAAATACTAACTATTAGATCAATATTGAAGCAGTCTTATTTATTTTATAAAATTAAAATATTTATAACCAAGCAGGTAATATAAAAAATATTATTCCTATGTTATGATTAATCTAACATTTTTCCTACTATAAAATTATGACATAATTCAGGGTTACTGATGTTAAAATATGTTGTCGTAGTAAAACAAAATTGATGTCTCTGCAGAAGCTATATCCGTAGAGAAAAGTTTTAAAAATAAATGTTATTGTATTAAGTAGGTATACATTCACTTAGTTTTTGACATTAAAATGTGGTATCTAATACTAAACAATAATGCAGTAATCATCATGCGCTAGATTATAATGCAGTAATGAGCGCAAGTGCTGCATTTAGTCTTAATATCCTGTGATGTTAACTAGACATAATGCAAAACGTAAACGGCATAATACACATTATTGATGGATATATTAATTTATGAAATAATGAACAATTATCTTTGAAAAGCTTGATTTTTTTCCTATTTTATTGATATATTTGAAGGGCTATAAAATACATTCAACTTCCTCAAATATGTAAAAATGTCTTTCCTGCGTTTATCTCGAAACCACCATTTTGCGAGTACTGCATTTATCGTTATCAGGGCAGAAATACAAACATATATACATATATTTACGCCGGGTACCTTGCGTGGTAGGCAGAGATTTGATTTCGAGTGCATTTGGCACGATCTCTACATATTTGCCTAGTTAATAGTAAAACTTAGGAATAGGTAAGGGATCCACCGTTCCTACCCGGGCGCATTGCTGCACGGTCTACCATCAGTGATCACGTTGGTAGTGACCCAGTTAACCTATGCTCGCCTCTTACGAGCTGTCTGGTATGGAGGCAGTTGGTCTATTCTACACAGAGGACCCGGATCAATACAAACAAAATTGTAATACAAGAGCTAGTATTTGATGAAAATATTTCAAAATGAAATCTAATAATGTTAAAGGTAGCTACATACCTCACTAAGCCCACTTGGAAGTTGTGACCTCTGTTGAATTCCATAAAAAACTTGACCGCCCATAAGTAGTATGATTCATCATTTTGTTGGGCTTTTGCTCGGACAAGTACATCTTTTACATAATGCATCATCGAATTGTACGAGCTGTTTAAAAATTCTATGCAGAATTCTTTTAAAAACAATCTATAACAATGTAGCATTGTTTTAATAACTTAAATTATAAAATAAATTGACACACCGGTGACGACCGATTTAAAAGTCGCATAATATAAAAAATCCGTCAAGTGCGAGTCGGATTCACGCACTAAAGGTTCCGTGCCATACCAACACAAATAAATAAAATTGGAGTGTCTATATGTACCTAATACATTTACTTAACGTATATTAACTAGATACATAAACCAAAGCAACATTTTTTAGAAATGTTGTCGGTCAGTTTGTCTGTTTGTACACGCTTATCTCCGAAACGCCAGCCGATTTTGACAGGTCAGCTGTCTGCCAGTGAAAGGTCAATGGCTGACAGCTGACGTTATAAGGAACGGCATAAGTTACTTTTATTTAAGAAATGTGTAAAATAAAATAATTAAATAAAAACGCGGACAAAGTCGCGGGCACATGTCAATAAAAACAGCCAAAAAATCAAGTCTGCTGTAATAGCTGCAACAAAAATAAATCGTTTGTGAAGTTTCAACTCTCTGGCTATCATGGTTCATGAGATACAGCCTTGTAACATTTAAACAGACAGACGGAGGAGTCTTAGCAATAGGGTTTCGTTTTTACTTTTTGTGTATGGAACCTCAAAAATGAGATATATGAGGGGTGTGGGTATAGCTGTATTAATACTTAATACTAGCTTAGGGTCTGCGGTTTCGCCCGCATGGTTTGTTGAAATAGTATAGATTGCTTTCAAAGACCAGATTTTTCTCGACAAAACTAGCCTATGTGTTATTTTCATTTATAAGCTACCTTACATAGTAGGTACACACTTTCGCGGTTATAATATTTACAAGATTGTTTTTTTCAAAATATGAATAAAAATTGGGTATATTTCAAAAATACCTTGTCTTGTGCACCATCTGTTGTTGTCAATAAAATCAAATGAATGCTACAAAAACTAAAAATTTAAATTATTGTCTATACCGCTAAAAATGTACATTTTTTGTACTTTCACACAAAGTTTAAAGTACCGTGAAAATGTAAAATATTCGAGTTATTTATTAGCATATAAATGCAAAAGACATACCTTATAGCAAAAGCGGATCTTCTCTCTAAAATGCCGCTCTCAACAGGCCTCCTGTTCTTGGGTTTCACCAGTTTGGATTTCTTACTACCATTGAAATCTAATTTAGATATTTTATTAAGAGGCTTAAGGCTTATAAGTTCATTATCAGATATCGACTTCATGTTCTGTATAACATATGTGCCTCCAAACCTAGAGTGTCTGTAAGAAAGTAGGTTATTTAAAAAGTAAAAAAAGTACCTCAGCTCCTATTCTCCCGGAAAGGGTAGGCCGAGGTGTACTAGTATATCCACAACTTGTAAGTCCAGTAGATATACTAGAACATACACAAATAGACAAGGTACTAGGGCCCTGATGTGATAGGTGGCAAGCCTATCGCCACTTTGAACACACTTTGATTTCGGTATGTAATGCTTACTCAGAATAATCTGAAAAATATTTCAGAAAAGTAGCCCGACCTGGGAATTGAACTCGGGAAATTCGTTATTTGGGTTATTAATTACCAATAACAACATCATCCTAGCAATTATATCAGTTGTTCCTTACAACTGAACTTACTATGATGATGTAAAAACTGTAACTCAAGAATAAAGTATTAAGAATAACTCTTTTGTATGAAATAAAAAAAGCTTCTATACTTCCCGTCACGAGAAGCTATAATTTTTGTAAACAAACTTCTTTTACTAAGAAAATATTTTTACTGCGTGACAATAATAACCTGACAATATTCAAACGAAATAAAAATATATACGGGTTATATAAACGTAATAACCTTTTTAATTTAGTCTAATATTATTTGACAAATATCGTTTCTGCTTCGTGGTACAGGGACGCGCCAATCTCAAGGAATCATAAGTGGTATGTGCAAGGAATGCAAAATTTCGGTTCGCTTTTTTGAAATAAACGTCATTCGAGTTTTGAATACGCACGAATATGTTTTATTGCTTTTTTAAAATCGCGGATTTTTTTGCTATTATTAATTTTGTAATTTTTTCGTTATCATTTTGTTACTGTTGTTAGTTTTGTTATGATTGCCTTGATTTTATCGTTTTTGTTATTTTTTATTGTGTATTTACATATAATGGAATGGATGAATTATAATAATATCATTATTATTACTATTTCCATTCGTATTTTTCTACGGATGCTTGCAGCAAATCCTTTACTAATAATTTATTAAATATTTGAAAAAAATAAATACTTTTTCCATTGACCCAAATGTTGGGAACTTCTGAACGTTTGTTTACATAATTTATACCTTCACGTGACAGATAATATAGATTGCGAAAGATAAGGTTATATTAAGATAAAACCTCCGTTTATAGATACCATAGATGTTATTGGTGTGTAGTAATAAAGCTAATACATCAAAATAGGACATAGTCTATTTTTATCTAACTCAACCTTATGCAGTTGGTCCGGGTCCCCATATATGACAGACCATCTGCTTTCTACCAGGCAGCTCGTATATATAGGTTAACTGGATCACTTTGAAAATTACCACTGGTTTTGAATGCTGTGAAGCGATTCGCCCGGGTAGAGATCCCCCGCTTTACCTATTCCTGTCGACTTGCATATACGTTCTAACACACCCAAGGTGACAGTAACGCACCCATAACATCTATGGTATCTATAGGTCACGGTTTCCTCTTACCATTTGTAGACCCTTATCTCATAAAAACGCGGAAGAAGCCTCAGGCAACAGTTAATAACATATGTCCTTCTAAACGGACATAATAGTCTCATGTACAGTGGGCTCAGTAAAGAGGGATCAATATTCTTTTAACAACCGAAATAAAATACGGTTGAATGGACAAAGACTTCACGACAACGACATGGTGTAACCGCACCCGTTTGATAAAAGCACTATAAAGATAGTGGGGCGAAACAAACGTCTTGGCTGGGTTTATTGCATCTTTGTTTGCACGACTAACATGTGTGGGACCGGCTCGTAATTCTAAGACTAGTTTCTGGTTGTTATTACCATGTAGCTAGCTTTTATATCTTTGAAATGGAATTTGATTGGTTTTCACATGAAATAAACGGATGGATATTTTTCAGTGCATCAACAATTATATTATGCCTTCACGACAAGTCCAATTGTTGTGTAGGCAGAGAGTATGTCATGTTTAGATACTTTGGCTATTTAATGTTGATCAGTAATTTTTCTTTGCTTTTTACATTTAAATTAGTACTTTAGAAAACCCTCAATGGCCTAGCGGTACGCGCTTCGCACTTCCATTCGGATAATCAAATTTCGAACTCCGCCATGTACCAATAAGTTTTTTTTCTAATTTATGTAATTTTTCTGAGTGACCTTACGGTGAGAGAAAACATCGTGTGTAAACCCGGAATCATTTAATTTGACCTAATTTAGGTTCAGGTGTAGTTTCCCTTCTGGCTTGCAGAGGTCAGATGGCAGTTGCGTAAAAGTTGGTGTCCTCGACAAATCCCTTAGATTAGATAGCTGACCCCGATATCACCTTACTACTTTAGAAGTTATCATATATTTAAAATTAGACATATTTTTACATTATATATTATTGGTGAATCTTTCACATATTTTAAATTAGAAACACATATACTTTTTCACATATCACTTATAATTATTGAAAATTATTTTCTATGTTATAAACAGCCACCCGGTTTCGCGTTTTATAGCATCATCAGGGCTAAAGCTTAACTTACTATCAATATTTTGGTTTACGGTTGTTTTTGTTGTATTTATATCTAACCACACTGGACTATAGTAATGTAATATAAAGATCCGACTTTTAGTCCTATCAGATTAGTTTATAGGTGACATATCTACAGACATTTAGTCTATACTACGAAATATATTGATTAAAAACCTTAAAAGTTAACATGTCTTGACTAATTTGACACGACTAAAATGTTCTATATCTTCTACTCTCTGAAATCTAAAAAGGGAAACTAGGCCCAACTCTAGATTAGGTCAAATTCACGTATATGCATCTGCATTTTCTCGCGAAGTTTTCTTTCATCGTATGAGCAATCATAAAATGAGCATATGTTAGATAAACTCATTATCACATAGGATTCGAACCTGGGCTACCCGAATACAAGTCCAAAACGCGTACCACTAGGCTTAAGCAATATTTTTATTTATTAAAAAAAGACTGCTATATATTGAAATTAGTTGAGACGTGTGTTTGACAATGAGCATCAGAATCGGCACGAATGTCAGGCAGTACGAAGTTCGTCGGGTTAGTTATTCACAAATGTCAAGAGTTCCCACGCTGCAATTTTCCTATGACAATTTTGAAATGTGTTGTGTATTTTTTTTATGATATTGGAAGGCAAACAAGTGGACCCTAAAAGAAGCAGAAGTGAAAGTCAGAAACTGGTTCAGTCGTAGCCAGTGAAAGATAAAGTGCGATAGTTTAATACTGGTCACCTTACAAATGAATATTATCTTAGTGTCCTTACATTGTTACGTGTTGGGGTGCTATGGTTACAAATATGTAATAATATCTCTCATATTATTTACAGTTTTACTTTTATAACTTTATATAAAGATATTATAATAAAACTGAGAACAGTGAATTCCGTATATTTAAGATATTTCAAAAAATGCAATAGAACTTTTTTTTCTTTTTAACTTTTTTTTCTGTCTTTTAGTATCCCGGCCGCGATTCACGCTAAATTACTAGACCTATCGAGACGAAATATCGCTAGCGGGTAGCCTATGTTCCGAAGTAGGTTATAGGCTTCTTTCTATCCCGTTTACTACCGTCGGAGTGAGAATTTTTTTTTATGATATTGAAAGGCAAACAAACAGACGGATTTCCTGATGGAAAGAAATACACGTCGCCTATAGACACCAAAGATGGAAATGGTGCATTGCCAACCTGAGGCAGGGATGGTAAGCCTAAAGTTTACCGGCTACACTACCCTCCATACCAGAACACGACAATGGCGAGCACTGACGCTATTGTGGCAGGAATAGGTAAAGCGATGGTACAAATCCAAGCGAGTCATTGCAAGACTCTACCACCTAGTATACGGTAGATTAAGCAAA
>DVZL01005467.1:0-12036 GCA_018236625.1 Lasaia peninsularis
GATCTGACTACTTTTTCACAGTGCGAGCTATATGGTCTCGCTTTGGCAACATTTTTACATGAAAATGCTGCCAACCCCATCGGGTGTATGTGTCCTATCACATCATGGGTTCTAGTACCTTGGCTAATCGTGGGTGTTCTAGTATATCTACTGGACTCACGAGTCGTGGATATACTAGCACACCTCAGCCTGCTAGTAATAATAGGCGTGAAGGTATTTTTTTTAATTTTTATGATTGAGATTAGTGTGTCGACAAAACTACAGTTCACGCGGGGGAAGCTGCGGGCGAAAAGCTGAGTTATAATTTCAAGATGCAAACTAATAGTGCAAATATTTTTGTGCAAGAAACCTATTAGTATTTAATGAAAGCACTTAACCCGGGTGTCTACGTGAGTCATGCTTATCATCGAGTAGTCTATTTATACCCATTATCTAATATGTTCAAACGTCTAAATTTGACGTCTAGACCTCCTTTGATTATTCAAATTAAGAACTTTTTGCGTCATTTAGGTTTATACGACTATATAAACCTAAATGACGCAAAAAGTCACAGTTATTTAAAGAAGTAAGTGTTACCACGTATATATCCCCGAAAGCGTAGTGAGAGGTATATGTATATGCATCAAAGTGTAAGTAATTTAACCACTTACTCGTATAAATCATTTTGGTGGTGGGACGTTTGAATGTGCACCTAGACCCAAGGGCGTGCATGCAATGGACAAATTAGGTTCAAATTTTCTGTAATAAAAGGGTACATTAGATATGCCTTCTAAATAGTGACGGCCTAGGCCTCCTAGGCCTATGTGGAAGTCTACTGCTTCCCTACCCTCCAAGTCGGAACACTACAATGTCAATATGGCGACAGGAATAGGTAAGGCGGTGGATTACTATAGTGTTCATGTTAGAAATGACCCAGTGAAGCTATGCTCCCCTCTTACGAGCTGCCTGGTACGGATCTATAGTCTATTCTTCACAGAGGGGCCGGACCAACACGAAGAGTAATGCGTAATGTGGCATTTATCTACGGAATTCTAAAAAGTAACGATGTTAAAGCCACGTCAGTTTCTTTGACAAGTTAGACGCAATAAGCACGTTTTTAATAAAGCGATAATGATCTCCAAGTAATAATAATCCGGCTCGTGTTTGACACTGTCACACATGATTGATACAACTAATGGGTTGTAGGGAAATTGTAAGTTCAAAATAGGTACGATGGGAAAGCTCAGTATTTAAATGTGTAAACCGGATAGATGAGCTTGTCCTTATATTTTTAATCGTTAATCTTGTACTTTTATCATGGAATTATCTTTTAATCAATAAATTAGAGTTTAAAAAGAATTAAGTAAATATCATCACGCCCATATCCTTGGAAGAGGTAGGCAGAGGTACTTGTGATTAAATTTTATACACTTGCACTACAAAGATAGCTTTAGTCCTGAAGATGCTGTAGAAAGCGAAACCGGTCGACTAATATATAAAGTGAATAAGTAAAACAATGCAAGTGTATAGAATTTAATCACATAAAATGAAGTTTCACCAAACGCCAACGATAAAAAGTATACAAATAGAGGTACTTCTGCATCCACGATTAGTCGACTATTACAGGAGACACGATCAGAGATGCTAGGTTATCCCATAATGTGACAGGCAGCAAATTGGGCAGAAATCTAGTCCTAGGCAACGTTATGTTTTTCACATAAATTGAAAAAGTCCAAGAGTAAGTTCCCCTACCCGAGAATCGGACCCGGTCCCGACTTGCTTCAAAGCTGTACACCGACTACGCTCGACCACAGAGGCGATTTATTCTCGGACTCTATTCATATGTCTGCATACTTGTATCCTTCGTAGCTAGTGTTTAATTACACTGTAATGCTGTTAATCATGCATTATGTTTTTTTGCGGTTTGAGAGTCATAAAAATATCTAGTCTAAAGAGTTTTAGATGCTCTTATTGTTATTTTGTAATTATAAATGTTATTACGTATACATGTAGATTTTTAAAACTACTCAACGATTTTTTTTCGTTTTTTTAATAAATAGAGGGATTAAAGAGGAAGGTTTATATGTATAATGTGCATAATAAACGCGGGCCGGGTCGCTAGTGTGAAATTAATAATATAATGTTACTCATTACACAGGTTTCAGAATAAACACCCGTCATAGATACAGTCTGAAAAATAATATATTCAAGAAATATTGAAGGTCAGTGACAGATGTTGATAAACGCCAAATTAAAAAAAACCTCGAGACGGCTTAAGTTTAAATTTATTAAATTTTATTCTAGATTTAAATAGTTATAATGTTTTTTTAAAATTTTAATTCGATTTCTTAACGACTTTTAAATTTGATTGACTTCTGAACGACAAAACAACAACGTTTTGTTCGACAATTAGGAATAGTTTCTAAACGAAAACCAAATTATGCTTTTCACTTTATTCCTTTGCATTTTTTTTCATATGTACCTTTTAAACCTTTTAAATTGCTTTAAAACTTTCCTCTACTTGCAAGAATAATTAAAAAAAAATTAGCCAAATCGGTTCAGCCGTTCTCGAATTTTAGCGTAACTAAAGAACGGCAATTGAAGATGTCACTATCCCCGTCGAACTTTATAACACAGCTCAGGGTATTTTAGCAGTATATCCACAAACACAACTGCAATATGCAAGACGTGTCAGGATCTATCAGGAACTGAAAAATATCTGCATAATTTTTTCTATGGACTGTTCACACACGTCAGTGTCCGTTCCGGTAAAGGAGCTACAGTGTACAGTAATTACACAGTACAATACGTATGTGTGTATCTGAGCTCCTAAACGGCTGGTCCAAAGAAATTTGTTATTAGCAAACGGATTATCCCTTTTTTTGGTTGAATATCAGTAATATTACTTAAAATGCGTTCATTGTAGTATTTTTCTTTTTATAAGAAAAATGTATCCTCATGCCCAATCTTCGAAAGATTAAGCAGACGTTCATATGCACCCACGATTGACCAACTGTATCAGGTCCCATGATAGATGTCTACTCCGTCTCTGATCTCAGGCATAGTTATGTTTTTGAGATAAATTAAACTTTGTGCCTACAAATTTTCCTACCCGGGACCACGTGCGCCAAATTCCGACACCGAATCAAGTTTGCCACTAAGCCGATTTTAACCTACCAACACTATAATTTTGACAAACGAAGTTAGAGATACTGCTCGAACAACAAGGCGGTCAAACCTCCTTCCCATCGAAATCCATCGACCTGCCAAATTTCCTACTAAATAAGTCGCCATAACAGAGAAAGGCATAAATAATCGTGTTCAATTCACAAGAGGAACAAATGGGAGGAAGCCATCTTGTGAACTGAATTTCCGTCGTCGGGGAGAGAAAAATTCCCGAAGAGAATAGCTGGGGGATGCTATCTTATGATAAATAATTCATTACTATTGTGTACATGTTCTGAATACAGCTGAATGTCTAGCTGGACGTAAAATACACTCAGGACTTCATTGCCAATACATAAATGTACTTAATTGGAAAAAATGTCTCGAGATTTTGTATTCGAAATAAAAATCCGGCGAAGTGCGAGTCGTACTCGAGCACGAAGGGTTCCGTAACATTTATTTAAATTCGTTATTGTAAAAATATATGAACCAAAGCGAACTTAATTAAAGTTAGTGACACAATATAGAATTAAAGTTTACAACGACGCAATTCATTAATTTTAAAACTAAAAGACTTAAGTGCATAACTAAGTACAGGTAGGTATGTCATAATTAAAAAAAAAACAAATGAGTAGCAATCATTAGCTGTGAAAATGAAAAAAAATCACATTTGTTGTTTGGGAGCCCCCTTTAAATATGTAATTTGTTCTGGTTTTAGTATTTGTTGTTAAACCGGCACCAGGAATATATCATCTGTGACAATTCCACCTTTCTAGCTCGGTTTACGAAATACAGCATGATGACTGACTGACAGAAAGCGGAGTCTTAGTAATAGAATTCCGTTTTTACCATTTGGATATGGAACCCTAAAATGGTATTTGAGTATTCCTTATAGAACTGCAAGAATGGCAAAAGCTCGGGATATAGTTTGTTCATAATAAGAAAATAGTTACGTCATCATCTTGACAATGTTCTAGACCAATCAGAATGCAGAATTTCTAATTGTCTGCTATTTCATTGGTCGAGGTTCTCTCTCGCTTGATAACATAACTTTTTAGACGTGAGTTTATATTACGTTCGCGTTAAGAATGTAGTGTTTCATCGTTACCTTCTGGCCCATTAACAAATGACTCATGATTTCAAAGTCAAGTTGAAGTCGTTCTTACAAACGTACCTGTTGAGTTCTAATAATAAAAATAAATAACTGTCGTTACGCCCATATCCCCGACAGGGAAGGTAGAGACACATGCACCCACGAGTAGCATAGGTTTTCTCACTATGTTTTCCTTCATCGTACGAACACTCAGAAAATGTAATTAAGTTAGAAAAACTCCTTAGATTGGTACATGGCGGGTCTCGAACTTGGACTACCGAAATGTAAGTCCGAAGCGCGTACCACTAAGCCACCAAAGTTACAATAAAAATAATAATGATCCTAATAATACCTTTACCTTAATGAATTACTGCATTGTTAACGCGAACATACTATAACAGAAATTCTTTTCGCATAGGAATGTGACGATTCCAATAACTGCTAGTACAATGATTTTGATTACTAGATTTTTAGTAATAGTAAGTCTAGATGATAAGTCCTGCAGTGACCATCACCACCATCGTCACCATTTATACCACAGTGACGTCAATGCTTGCATAACTGAGGATTCGTGCATTCGAATTTTGCCTCATCCAGGATTTGGCCTGGTATACCTTTTGGGTTGCAGAGCGCAGATGGCAGTTGCTCTGTAAAAACTAGTGCCCTTGACAAATTCTCCAATTCCTCGTCTCCGTATTAGATAGCCGGAGGCTGGATATCATTTAATGTCCCCCATGTTGGTCCGGATCCTCTGTGTCTGACCATCTTCCTTACTGGCATCTGACATCTGACTAGGCAGCTCGTAAGAGGCGAGCATATGTTAAAACTAGTTCACTGGTGGTAGAGTGCTGTGCAGCAACTCGCACGGGTTAGGAACCAATGCCTTACCTATTTCTAGTCCCAGTATTCTAGTCCTTTGTAAACTTGCACATCAGGCCTAACACCCTGGCCACAGCGACGCACCTACTATCACCTACAACCATGACCTATCGACATCTATGATGTCGATAGGTCACGGTTGTCTCCTACCACCAGTAGAGCCGTGTGCTTGTCGTTTTTTTATAATATTGGAAGGCAAACAAGCAGACGAATTTCCTGATGGTAAGAAATACAAGTCGCCTATAGACACCAAAGGTGGAAAAGGTGCGTTGCCAACCTGAGGCTGGAATGGTAAGCCTCTTGCGTGAGAAAGTTTACCGGATACCCTACCTTACAAACCGGAACACGACAGTGGCGAGTACTGCCGCTATTGTGGCAGGGATAGGCAAGGTAGTGGTACCAATCCGGGCGAGTCCTTGCAAGACTATGTTGTTTTTTTTTATTATTTTATTCGAGACAACAAACGATTTCACTGTTACATTATAGTAATAATTACATACAAACATGTCACTGTGTAACCTATCCCGTTGTCCACAAATTACTATCCCATAAAAAATATAGAGACTGGATAAAGTTAGGACGAAGAGTAACGCTTGCATTGTTTTCAATTTAAAAATTGCCAAAACAGGTATACTTATATACAATTTAACAAAGTCTAAAATAAATTCCGTACTTAATATTAAAAATGCGAAAGTAACTGTCTGTCACGCTTTCACGCCTAAACCACTGGTCAGATTTTAATGAAATTTGGTACAAAGATAGAGTTAACCTTGATGAAAACAAAGGCTACTTTTTGCTCCAAAAAGGGAGGGGGGTAAGAGGGGGATGAATATTTGTATAGAAATGTTTTGATAACATAAATATAACCGATTCGTTTTCATTTCACATATGCCTAGATTTTGTATGATAGTCACACGCGGGCGAAGCCGCGAGCAACAGCTAGTATTATATGTACAATGTACAATAGCTATCATATGCTTTACTTAGCTTAACCAGCACGATACTTCTTAATAAAAATAGCTACTTTGTAATATAATGACCAGAATATCTAATACGTTGTAGCGAGGGAACCTGAATGTGTCCGAGACAATTGTTTTAATATTAATTATCCGAATTTGTTAACAATAGTCATTTGAGACACGCTGGGTACAAACGGCTCTGTACATAACAAAAGAATTTTAGTTTAGACCAGATATTATCTTATCTAACTATTTATATTAATGTAATTAAGCTGAAGATTTCATTTTACTGCACTGCAATATGAGGTTTTTCTTTTTCGAGTGGTATCTATTTTATACTTATACACGTTTTAGGGTTCCGCATCCTAAGAGTAAAAACGAGACCTTATTACTAAGACTCTGCTGTTTGTCACCATGCTGTATCTTATGAACTGTGATAGCGACAGTTTAATATTCACAAATGGTGTATTTCTCTTGCCGCTATAACAATTGATATGAAAATACAGATTGATGTTTGATTTAAGAGATTTTATGATAGAACGTACGGCCCAACCCGATAACTATTAATTTCTTTGATTGAAACGTGATTTTCTTAATAAATACATACATATATTCACGCCTGTTCGCTTGCGTGGTAGGCAGAGACTATCGAGTGCATATGTCACGATCCCTGCATACTCGCCTAGCTTCCTCCTGTCCTTCCTTTCCTCCAACCGAGGTCTCTCCGGATTCCTACTGTATCCACTTTGGCATTGTATATCTATACGGTACAGTTTGAATAAAACTAGCCATACCTATCCCATTTATAATTCGGATGAAATCCTGAATCCCATTTTTAATTAAATAATAATTGCTGTGCTACCCAATCTTAGAGGATTTGATTTACACAGAACTTCTGCCATCTGAGCCCTGAACCCAGAAGGGAAATCAGGCCTAATAAATACTAGATTACGTCAAATTCGAATACAAGACTCCGGGTTTCCTCTCGTAGTTTTCCTTAACCGTAAAATCACTTAGATAATACACTTAAGAACCTGGAACCTCTTAAAATATATATAGTAACTAGCTGTTCCCGCGACTCCATCCGTGTTTTTCTTTAAGGATTTTGTTTTATTTAATCAGATGTCTACCAGTAACAGTCCCCATCAAAATGGGTCCAGCCATTTCAGATACTAGCGGATACAAACAGACAGATAGACGGACAAAATTAAAAAAATACTATGTTGGTATTACTTATTAACATGCATATGCATACCTGCATACTCCTATTTTATTTATTCGTATATAAATCCTATAATATAAATAATAAAATATGACTGACATGTACTTATATGACCTATAGTGCGTAGTAGTAGTAGTAGTAGAGTACCTACACGTTGACCTGTCAATTTTTTTTATTTTCTCTTATAAAGTTTACCAACACATAGCTGCCTTTTATTAATATTTCTAGGCAAATTACGCGAATCAAAATAAAAACGGTAATCAAACTTGTGCCTCCTATAATATAGTATGTATAGCTAATTTTAGTATTTTACACTACCCCAAAGATCTATAATAAAACTATTATTGATAAAAATTTCACTCTGAAAACGAGTGATGTAATGATTTACTGGTGGTGGCTTATCCTGCCTCCATAATGAGATTGTCGTGTTCCGATGCGGAGGTAGGGTAGCCCGTAGACTTGGACATACGGTCTAACAGCCCGACCACAGACAGTGACGCACGTTGTCTCTTACCATCAGGAGACCCGTATTGTACTTGTTTATCCCAATAAAAAAATATACAAACTGTGACTCGTTGTGGCTAATGGTAGCATTTTACGCTAACCATTTATAATACGAGATCTATTATAAAACTTGTCTATATAAATAAAAATGAATGGCTAAATGCGTTGTTAAGCGCAAAACTCGAGAACGGCTGTACCAATCTGTTTTCTTTTGTACTGCGTTTAATGAAGCCTGAGGAAGGTTCCTATGAAAAAAAAATACTGGGAAAATTTTAAGGAAAAGCAATTCAATTTTTCCCATACTATGGCTCTACGAAGTTCGCCGGGTCAGCTAGTTTTTTTATAAAATTCCACTTAGAAACGATTTGTAACGTAAAGTCAAACTCGATGTCGGATAATAGCGCGTAGGCTTACTTCTACAAGTATAGCTTAAGTAGGCGTGATGGCAACGATCAGCCGGGACGATTTATGTTGCCCACCGTGTGCTCTTACGTAACCACAGACATCGACTTTCGAACACCGTAATCTACTTTCATGCGTTGATCTAATCGGATATGTTCACAGATTTACCAGTGTTAGTGTAGGTATTATTGGTTCACTATTTTCTAAACTATCGCTTATCGCAAATATAGAAAAAACAAAGTATTTATATGTATTATGTAATATTAAAATAATCGCTTTTCACTAAATGCATAGTATGTATGTTTACAAGGTACTTATACCATAAATATATATTCTGTGTCTATCTGTTTGTTACCGCTAATCTCTGAAACGGTTGGAAATTTTGACGGGACTTTCACTGAAAGACAGCTTATGAAATAAGGTGTAGCTAGGTTACCTTTGTTTAGTTAAATTCAAACTCGGACGAGGTCGCGGGCACAGCTAGTGTACTAATAAGTTTAGACTTTTTGGGTTTTCACACCCTATTACTAAGACTCTGTCCGTTTGTCTGTCTGTCATCAGGCTGTATCTCATAAGCTTGTAGATGTATTTCTGTTACAAAACAAGAAACCAAAACACATAAAATATAATAAATAAAATAATTATTGGGGGTTCCCACACAACACAACACGAGTGATTTTTTTTACTGTTTTTACACACAGTGGTAGGGAACCCTTCGTGCGCGAGTGCATTTACTATAGGTACTATTTTTTTAATTATTTACTAACTTATATACTAAAAGCGTGTCTAAACCCGAGATTCGATTCGCTTTAGAAAATTATCTATAAATATATCTTCACACCCAAATAGAAGTACATAGATACTTATGTACCCACGATTAGCCGGCGCGACGACGTATGGGACCTGCCCAGGATGTGACAGGTGAAAAGGCCGTTCTGCTCGACAGATTCAAAAAGTGGCATTTTCGAATAGAGCAGCGGAAGAAAAGAAGCCATTTTCCGCCCGGCGGGCAGAAAAAGTACAACCGTATCAGATCGTTCATCCGGTACATGGCAACAAAGTTGGCACACTGTAAATATTTGACCTCGCACAACAAAACGTATTCCTCTATTACAAAGACCCGCAGGTTATATAATTCAACTAGATTCCACCGTGACCTCATTTGCATAAACCCCCATTTACTGACTCAATGCAGAACAATAAAATCATTTTTCTCCCGAGTTTCTCCAGCCTTTCGTATCGTTATTTCGCTGTGAAGCTGACAATTTAAACCTGGGGTCAATATTTTGAATACGTTTACCCGTTGCGTTTCTTTAATTTTTTTTTTCACCCCATATTACATACCTATCTGTGTATTACAATTGACGATTGTTTTATACGTATTGCAACAAGAAAATGTAAATTTAAGCTGAGATGATAAGTATGATCATATTTAAAACATAAAGCTGAATTTTGTTTCTAAATAATATTATATCCTTTAAGTGAGGCTGGTACGCAGTTCGCCGTGACGGCTTGTTATAAAAATGGATATCTAAATGTGTTGCTAAGGGCAAAACTTGAAAACGGCTGAACCGTTTTTTTTTGTTGTATTTAAGAATGTTCTTATGGAAAGAAAAACTGAAAATTTCAAGGAAAAAACACTTTATTTTTATCAGTCAGGCGGCACGAAGTTCGTTGGATCTTCTAGTATTTTTAATAATTCATCTATTGACATTACGAGTCTAATTAATAATTTATAACGCTAATTAGTAAATTGTAATTGTCTTTTTCTGTATTATGTTTTATGGTACTAGAATGATGATGACTAAATTAAGTAATTCCAATTAATAGGCATAATAGCAAAGTACCTTAAAATAGACCTAAGAACTGTGTACTTCTACTGAAAGCAAATAAATGAGCTTGACCTTTCCAACTGGTAATCAATTTGGCTCAACGATGGTCCAAGTTTTGAAGCGTGAGCGCCTATCACTTTTGTACTAGATCTTTTTTTTGTATGCCTTACGAAAGTATGTAAGTCAGAAAAACTTATTTATACACGGCGGGATTCGAACATGGTCTATCTACGTAAAGTAGACACTAGGCCACCAAGGTTCTCACGTCAGTGTTCGTCGTAATAGTGTTCTAATTACTTCCTTATATAGTAACATTCCAGCCTCAGATTGTTAACGCAATTTAACATAACTGATAACATGTCATATGAGAACTTAATTTGCCTAACGTAAGAATAAAACCCTGGTTCTCGTGCATATACACCAAAATCGCAGCATACACGGCTCGAAGATTCTGAAAGAAGCGCAATATTATAAACTAATAAAGAACTAGCTATCGCTGCTAATTAGCAGTCAGTATTCAATATTTTTATTGAAATTAAATTTTAAAACAGAAATAGCAATGTTACAATTCCTTACAATAATAATTATTTCTCTCGGTAGTCTTTTTTGAAAAAATTGTCATCTGACGGTAAATGTATGAAACCGGAGACGGTACTATTTTACACAAAGTGCTACCAACAAAGTTGTATAGATGTCGTGATTCGCAATTTTATAAGATCTAGACCTATCTAGATTAATTTTTCGCCATCAAAAACCCCTAGGTATCAAATTTCAGCAAAATTGGTAGAGTCGTTTCCGAAATCGCCGGTATAAATAAAATATATATAACAATTGCTGGTTTAATAGTGTTAGATTGATTAGAAGTCACACTATTTGATCTCAGTAGTTTAAGAGTGTTGTAGTGTTTATTTACTTGTCGAGTATATATTATATACATGTATGTATTACACTTTATTGCCTCCATTAACGTGTAGGTGTTAAATAACACTCGTATTATTGCGTTTAGTGTGATTAATTCGTGGTTTGTTGTAAAATAAATAATAAATATTGAAGCTATGTGTCATTGCCGTTGGCATATAAAAGGGAGATTATACGTATATTCATTAATAGATGTAAGAATATTTTGATCTGTAGTCGGGTGCAGTAGGTGTATGAGTTTGACGCACGAGGTCCCGGGTTCGTTTTTTTATGGGATAAGATAGTGAACAAGCACACAGGTCTCTTGGTCCTGGTAAAGTACCAGGACCAGGCACCATAGACGTTGACAAGGTACATGTTACAAAACAGTATTTTTATAGAATTTTTGTCTATCTGTCTGTACAAGCTAATCTCTGTAACGGTTGGACCGATTTTGACGGGACTTTCACTGGCAGACGGCTAATTTAACAAAGAACGGCTTAAGCTATTTAGCTTTAGCTATTTTAGAATTTTATTTTAGAAATCTATAAAATTAAATAATTAAATAAAAACGCGGATGAAGTCGCGGACACAGCTAGTTTTTTTATATTAATATATTCGCTATTTTCGTTGAAAATACTAGGACATCTGACGGACACAGATAGGTACAATGTGTAATGAACGTTTTGTTGAGCATATGAATGGGATATTCGTATATTTTACGGTCACCGAAACTATTGCTTTTATTCTCGAGGAAGGTTTATTCGTATATTCTCCACGTGCTCCATATTCTCGGATATTATGAAAACGCTACCGCAAATGGTGGCGTCGGCCGACTCGTTCAAAACTGTACGAAATAGACGTTTAATTCACGAAATGTACGTTCTGTCAGTTTCAGCTACATAATATACGAAATATTTATAATTATAGACTCGGTGGTTAGCGGTTCAGACTTCCTTTGCGATAGTCCAGGTTGGAATCCTGCCATGTACCAATGAGTTTTTCTGAACCCATTTTCTGAATGCTCTTACGGTGAATGCCAACATTGCGAGCGGAATTTGAGTAGACTTGCACGTAAGGTCTAACAGCCCGACCACAGGGCAG
>DVZL01005468.1:0-12035 GCA_018236625.1 Lasaia peninsularis
AGCCTATCGCCACTTCGGGCACATTTTAATCCCGGAAATGTAATACTTATTCAGAATAAACTGAAAATCATTTAGAAATAGTTGCCCGACCTGGCAATTGAACCTGGGACGTTACGCTGCTAACACAGCCACTGCCGTACTATTACACCATAGCTATTAGGCGACTAAGAAAACTCCTAAAATAAATAAATATTCTATCACCTGTTTGATAAATGTGTTCATTTTTTTCAGGCGCCCTTCAATGGAGTGATCTGAAAAAAGGGAAAATATAGATTATATATGTATTACCATAGGCAGTTTTATCTTTAAAAACCCTACCCTTCAACCGAAACACGAAAATGTTATTATGGCAGCAGGAATAGGTAAGGCAGTGGATCACTACCCGCGCGAGTAGCTGCACAACACTCTACCACCAGTGATCATGTTGGTAGTGACCCAGTTAACCTATGATCGCCTCTTACGAGCTGCCTGGTAGGAAAGCAGATGGTCTATTCTACACAGAGGACCCGAACCAACACGGGGTAAAATCTTAATAAGTACATACCCCATTTTCATTATTTCTTTAGATATATTACAAGATATTTTCAGATTATATCGAGTTACTACTAGTTACCGTTAATGCGTTTTAAATATGGATAGTGACATCTATTAGTCTCTAGAAGCGACTTAACAAAGGTATTTGTTGTTACAGCGGAAACATACATTATTCGAGAAAATTTTAACTGTTTGAAAGTTTCATCAGGCTAACAAAAAACTTTTAAAATCTTATATTTAAAATAATGTGTTTTAAATATTTTAGTAGCATATGTTTAGTATATAAGTAAATTATAAAAGCTTAATCTAATCGTCCATTTGTCGCGATCTAAATGTGCATAGTGACATCTATCGATTGTCGTGAAACAACTAGCTAAATATTAGATTCCGATTAAATATTTACTTTATTCCGTACTAGCAATCCGCCCCGGCTTCGGTATGCTATACGTTATATACATAAAACTTTCCCCTTAAATCACTCTATCTATTAAAAAAAACACATCAAAATCCGTTGCGTAGTTTTAAAGATTTAAGCATAGTAGGACAGACAGAGAAAGTGACTTTGTTTTATAAAATGTAGTGATTTTAGTATTTTTATTACAGCTTTTAAAGAAATACATAATTTGTAAAAAATTCACGGTTTTTTTCACAGTTCATATAATACAACTTGGTGACAAACAGAGAGACTGCAGTGTCTTAGCGTTTGCACGGAACCCTAAAAACGAATATAATATCTGTGTCATCCGTCTGTACCGCAATTATAATTATAAAAACCAGATGTAAATACGTCTCGTAAGCAAATGAAAGCGCTCTTATTTAAAATGGAGTTTTAGTTCTTTTGTCAACCTCTGAATGACTTCCATCATATAATCGCTGAATATAAAGCCTTATACCATTTATGAATTGACGTCATTCATCCATCTCTTCATCAGGCTGACCTAAAAGACTCGCCAGATATCGAGGAACAGGACATGTGTGCCAATGGACCTTTAATAATGTTGAAGACAAAGGGAAGTGGAGGAAACGTCAATTTCGAATGCGAGCAACAATCAGGATTGAGGCTGGGATAATGATGATGTCAAATATTTTCGGTTTCAGAATGTAGAAACGAGACCCTAGTCCTATTAGTTAAACTCTGCTGTCAATCTGCCTGCCTTTCTGTCTGTCTGTCATCGGAAGTTCATTTTAGGATTCCATACACAAAGAGTAACGATTACTAAGAGTCCGCTGTCTGTCTGTCTGTCACCAGGCTGTATCACATAAACAGTGATAACTAGAAAGCTCAGATTTTCACAGATGAAATATTTCTGTTGCCGCTATTATGACAAATACTAAAAACATAATATAACAATTATATTACGCTTTCATACAAACGTGATTTTTGCCGTTTGTATAGATATTGGTATGGAATCCTTGGTGCTCGAGTTCAACTCGCACGTAACCGATTTTTGTCAGTGCAATAGGCTTTCGCCAAAAAAAAACCATCTGACGGTATGGCTACGAAACCGAAGCCGGTACTACTTAGATCTAGTTTTTACCTCCCAATTCAGCGAAATATTTAGAACCGTTTCCGAGATTACCGATATAAATAAATAAATATACAAGAATTGCTCGTTTAAAAGTATTATATTAAATACACTTTCGAACTATTTTTGTGCGAGTTCAACTCACACTTGTGACTTGGTGGGTTTTTTTTTGGAGTATTATTTAGAATTTTTGTCTCTGTCTACTTATCTCTGGAGGTTTTTTATATTTTAGATTCTGTGAATTAATGATACTTTATAGTATTTCATTTTAATTTATCTATTTCATTTTTTAATTTCTATTTAATTTTATTAACAAATTATAGAAATTGATCTGAAAGTGAATTTATTTATTTAAATACATAATCATATTGCAATAGGTTTTTCGCAGCCAAAGTTCTCATGGTACAATTATTGTAATGCATTTCTATTGTATGGCCAATGAAGTAAGTTCGAACTTGACCGATTTTTGTTTGTTTAATTTGCATGAAAATCAAGGTTTTAATATCGTCCTTGCTATATTCAATGAATAAAATATCAACGGCCAAGTGCGAATCGAACTTAAACACGGACAGTTACGTAGGACTTTGAAACATTGACCACCGTTGGTCGAGTGGCTAGCATACACGCCTAACGGCATCGGCTGACCGCGAGGCTCGGGTTCGATTCCCAACAGGGACAGAATTTTTTTTTAATGTTTTTTTAAGGATATTGGAAGGCAAACAAGCAGACGGATTTCCTGATGGTAAGAAATACACGTTGCCTATAGACACCAACGGTGGAAATGGCGCGTTATCAACCTGAGTCTGGGATGTTAAGCCTCTTGCGTGAATAAGTTTTGTGTGATGTAAATAGATGTATATATTTCCGGGTCAGGGTATTTATTAAATTTATTCTTGTATATATTATATTGTTTCTATGTATTAGTATAGTTGTCTAACACCCATAACACAAGCATTTAATTTGCTTACTTTGGGGTTAGATCAATTTGTGTATAGTGCGACAGAAAAGAGTAGAAAATAAATGAGGGCGCCACCGTCCGCTATGTAGCTTCACTGGTAAAATAAAGGTAGCCTTCCAATCACAGCGTATTATACGCATTAGCCCAATTAGTGTGATTGTTCTGTGGCCCCGCATTGAAATCGCATAATTTAAAATAACCTGTTATGTTATTGGTTGTGGGCGTCGCTCGGTAGGTAACATCATATATTTCTTATCGAGGACGTACTAATATTTGTATGGTTACGGATTAATCAAATTATAGTAGTAACTGGTTTATCTTTTTGTCGCACCTAAAGTGAGGGATAATAGATATTCATCAGTGAGCTTGTAATTGTTAAAATTTAGTCATCGCTGTTCATCATCAAATATCATGTTGTATACGTAATACAGACATTCGTATGTTAAATGTCTGCCCCCAGGGCACGGCGCTGCACAACCACCGACGCGCCCACGGCCATTACTCGTCGGCCCCGGCTCCGTTCCCGGCACAGAACGGCCCGCAGCCGCTGTTTCACCTCGTGCCGCCAGCCGCCGCACCACGATAGACTAAGTGGTAGCGACCACCGCCGCCGACACCCGACCCGACCAGTAGCAGGCTTGTCGTCGTCGTGTCCCAACTTGTCCACTGACTCATAATATACAAATCTAAGCTTATATCGTAGCACACGTCTCTCCACATGTAATACTTCATCGGTATCAATATTAAAATACTGAACGATAGAACTCTACTAGGAGGTGCTGAAAGGAAACGCTGTAACGATTCTCCTGGAGGCGCTGACTGCATTTCCCGTCGCCACAATGTCAGTGTGTTGACATGCTCCGATTTCAAGGGCAACCATTAAACTCGCGCAATAAGCTCCGCCTTCATTAATAGTACCTCGGATCGGCAACGCACCATTAACATCGGACGAGGTATATTCCCTGCTACCATATATGTCACGGCGACTGAGCAACCTAGTAAAGTTCGGTAATTCAAATGTATGTCGAGCTCCATACTTGTTGCACTGTCTCCCACACTCGTCACCGACATATGCTCTACTATATCACAACAAAAGTAGTGGATCGATGTATGAGGCTACGTAAAACCGCGAGCGTAAAGCTTTGGTATCCTTAAGCCAGTATCTACACTAAGTTTCGGTTTAATAATTATTGTCAATGTCAATATACATTTGTGATGTAAATATAATTTTAGTTGTGTAAATATAACTCGAGTCAACCATTCAATAGAATATTTTAATTATAGTTTACCAGACCCAACACAAATAACGTTTCTGTACAACATGTATCAAACAACTGATCTAAACCCAAAATAAACCAGTTGTATGCTTACGTTATTGGCGGCGGTACTAATATACATAAACACCGGTCCGTCTGCATCACACAGGCAACGTGTAAGAGACGAGCAAAGTTTAAATGGGTCATTTTACCGACAAGACCGCATTATCGATCATGTCGTGTTCCAGTATACTGGCCCATCAAGCTTAGCCTCACTTATAACGTGTAGGCTTAATGAGGCCACAATCGTTTTTTGCCATCGGGAGGGCCGTCTGCTTGTTTGCTATCTTTAAAAAAAAGAAAACTATACATCTATACAGGCTCGGATATACGTATTCTAACTGGTGTATGACGAGTATCTATCTCGTAAGTTCTAAGAAATATTTCAGTTATCTTCGATTTCGGTTTTCTTCGTTAGAAATAAGGACACACGAAAATGTAATAATTAACACACAAATCAATATGATCTCGATATCTGTAAAAATCCGACTGCTATAGTGCATTCTCGAGAACTCAAACAGTTCTGCGATGGGTGCTCTTGGTGGGTCTCAGCGTGTGATTTCGTCTATGATCAGTAGTTACCAAGTACCGACTGTAGAGCTCGAACTCCGAGTTCAACTGGTAAACAGAATAGCGAGATTCAAAGTGATTCATAACCATGCGTTAGCAATATCTTGGTCATTTCGAAAAAAATATTTAAGAAAAGTAGCAGAAAAGTATGGGAATACAATCATACAAAAATACTATATTTTTTTTATTAATGTCAAAAAGGTATCAGGTTCTTGATGAAATAAATATCCTTATTCATGCTAAAGCATGAAGATCCTGTGAAGTGATGTATTTATTGGTTGATAACTTTAACTATCTAAACACCTTCAGTTGTTTGAGAAGTGACACATTTTTCCATGACACTAGAACAAGAAAATTACATTGTCACATTACCATTCAAAACACTAAAATTGTGTGCGTAGTGCGTAGTGTGTAGTGTGTAGTGTGTTTGTGTACGATCAACTAAAAGCAGTTACCAAGGTAGAATATTACACACGCACACGCACACGCACATGCACACGCACACTCACACGTACACGCGCACGCACACACTCACACACACACACACACTCACACTCACACACACACACACACACACACACACACACACACACACACACACACTCACACTCACACACACACACACACACACTCACACTCACACTCACACTCACACTCCAACTCACACTCCAACTCACACTCACACACTCACACACTCACACACTCACACACTCACTCACGCACACACGCACGCACGCACGCACGCACGCGCGCTCGCTCGCACTCACACTAAGACACAGACACATTTAACATTACAAATATATCTATACTAATTTTATTCATATTTTAAATGAAACACATGTACTTTTCCACACATTACTAATAATTGAAAATAATTTTTGAATTAGCCGATCGATTTCGCTTTTTACAGCATCATCAGGGCTAAACTTATAAGCTATTTTATTAATTTTCAATTGTAATTATTGTGAAAATTCGAGTGTTTTCCATTTAAAATATGAATGTTATGGAAGTTTTACCAAGCACTAACGATGAATAGTACAGAAGATATTTTCAATTCTTCCTTTTGTTTTTGATATAATTAATAGAAAAGATGTGCCCAAAATTATATTCCACAAAGAAAGGTGACTTCATGATGATAAAAAGGACTAACGCGTTAAGCTTAGCATGTTCTTCTCCTACCAGTCAGTACTAATATCCCAATTTTCTGGCTTCTTCCAGGTGACAGCAGATACTAGGAGAGCTGATGCATTTGACCTTCGTTATGGTGCATATCAGCTTCGAAACGAAACGAGGATAAAGACGAAATGGGACAGTTATCACAACAACAACCGCTTGCGAGATCGGTGTGTACTACAATCTATTTTGTGTGTGTATGTTTGTGTGTCATCTATCAGCTCGTCTGTTAGCTGTGGAAAGGATACTTTTGGTACTTTGAAACACATCCATGAACCATGAAATGACGATGTAACTTGGAGGCAGGAGATCCTACTTGTGAACCCGTAGGAGTGCCTTCTAGTCAATCAAGTATTGATGGTTTCTTGCAAGTTTCAATTTTGAGGTTTCCGTACTCAGAGAGAAAAGACGGAAATCTAGACGCCGTTGTCCGTCTGTCTGTGTAATTGACACCGAGCTGTATCTCGTGAAACATTATAATTAGGCTGTTGAAATTTTCTAGTATTCTTTTTTGTTACTGTATTGTTTGTTAACGATAACTAAAAAGAAATGTTATCGACCTAGCAACGCCCCTTTCCAATTGAATAGCAGATGATTTGAAATTATACGATTTGATTGGTCAAGAATGTGATTTGGTTGATGACGTCATTATAATTGAAGTTGTTTATAGACTATAGATTATTGAAATTTGTCGTGAATCATATATCATAAATTATAATTATAAAGTATCAACCATCTAGAGGTACGACCATATACTAAGACGCATGGTCAAGGTATAATTTGTAAGTATAAAATAATAAAGTAAAAAGTCTTTAAAAAGTTTAAACGATCAATTCTCATCAATACAAAGTATGAAACAAACTCCCACCCCCAATTCATGTATGCGTATGCTTAGATCTTTCGATCTACCCAATTTCATTTTGATGTGGTTTTTTAAGAGGAAAAACCATGTCTTAAAGATACATCTAATTATTCATAATTAACAAACAAGCTTGTATTGATTGTACCTATATTTATATGAAAATGGATTTAAACCTCATGATGTTTGTATTCAGATTGTCTGTTATGAATAAAATATGTCAATAAAATCTAACACTAGATGGCGCTATATTCTATTCCATTCCGGCATATTAAAAATACACGAAAAAAACTTGTTCAACCAGCTAATTACTGTGCTGTGGTTAGGTACTTCGCTACTTTTCAATAGATTACCCACCGTAAGTCTTACAGTATTAAATGTATTTCCAGAATTTATGAAATCGAGCAATGGAAGTCTACGATTCAAGAATTGCTGGATCGTTTGGATCGGGAGATGTCTTTGTTGAAAGAAGAAAAAGCTTCAACCGAGCGAGAATTAGAGCAGTTGAACATACCGCTGCTGGTCTGTTCGGAGTGTCTGTCTAATAGAGACGGCAAAAGGAACACGGAACTGACCTACGACTTGGCAGACGCTGAATTGAAAAAGGTATAATACTATTATTTCGTAGAATAGAATAGAGAATACTTTATTTCACACAGACCTTACGAGCGATTCTTGTAACGCGTCTGTACAATTCTTAAATTTACTAAGGCGACTATTATTTGAAGAACTGCGACCACCACTGAGATGATCCAACGAAAGAAACTCAGCGAATTGTCTTTTTTTCTTATTTTTTAAATACATTATAATAGCAGAGCTTGACATCTTAGGACGAGGAATTATTTATTAAACTTCGTACCGCCTGTATTTATGGAAATATGAAAACCAACATTATCCAAAAGCTAAATAATTTGATTCAAATTAATTTGATTTCTAAACGACTTGTAAGTTTAATTGATTTTTGAACGACATGACGAACATCAATTAATGATTGATTAGTAGGAACTAGTAATAGCTTCTAAGGGAAAGGGAAGAATCATAGAAAAAATTACTGTGGTTCTTAATGTTATGATATTTTTCATGTTTTGCAAATAATTGTAAATTAAAAGTCAGTCAGAGAGTATCAACTACCAAGTATCTTGGTCCATGCAAACAAAGATTCTTGACACCACCCTCGGCATTTCAATTGATTTTAAATATAATAATCTAGGTGTCTCATCTCATCTCAACTGGAAAACTCTTAACAGTTATAAACAGATTTTATAAAGACGGGAACAGGTAAAAAAGTGGAATGATAGGTTGAAAAAGAAAAGGAATATATATGAGAAGTATTTTTCAATTAAAAACTCTGGAGAATCAGCAATAGATTATTTGTGAATAGATCAAGTAGAGATTTATTTCTATCACTGTCATATTACAGGAACTTTGCGTGACGGAGAGCAACAAAAAACTGCTGATAGACCGCTGTCAGTCTGCTTGGGAGAAAATAAACAAATTGGAAGTTGTGAAGTTCAAACTACAGCTCGACTTGAATGACAAGAACGAGGCGCTTCAAATTGACAGAGATATGCTTAATTTAGATAAAGATTGTGCCAATATAACTTACAAAACCGACTCCCTCAAAACTCCGGCGAGGTAACCGTTGTTTACTTTAATTTCAAGAAGGGCTTTGGAGCTAGGACCAAATATTGATTGTCACAACAAACACTAAAAACAAGTGTTATTAATCCTAATTAATAGTTAATCATTTAGCTAAATAGTGTTAATAGTATGATACGGAGACATATTGAAACACGTCACATCCGGCATTAGTCTATTCAATTATAAACGGGTCTACAGTTAAGTTATAAAGTGATTAATGGTTTAATAAATACAACTTGTCTTATTCTATTGATTATTATGAAGTGCAATTAAATTATTATGTAAGTAATTTAAGTTAGTTAAATATGTGAGACTTCCTTTATAAATTAGTACAACTGTACTTTCTGAAAATGATAATGATCTTAAAAGAAATCTGTAATTTATCCTACTAATATTATAAATGCCAAAGTTTGTGAGTATGTATGTATTTATGAATGTTTGTCACTATTTCACGCAAATACCTACTACTGAACCGATTACGATGAGATTTGGTATGTAGGTAGCTGAAGATCCAGAATAACACATAGGCTACGTTTTATCTCGGAGTTCCCGGGGGATCGGTATTTATAGGGAAATAACGAGCACGATATGGTGCAAATTATTCCGCGCGGACGAAGTCGCAGGCGGCCTCGAGTTATTTATTATTTTAAGGAATTTATTTATGTAAATATGCATCATTGTTATATCATTGTTTAATATATTCTTTGTACTAATTTGATGCAACTTCCGTTTTGCGCCGGAGTGGCGGTTTAAAATGTCAAATAAGTTGGTTTTTAAGGGAGATCTCTCTCACTGTTTGGATGCTGATGTGAAATATAAAGTGTATAAGTAGAATTCATTCGTTTTATTACATTAAGGTAAAAAATAGCAATAAAAATCACATTCTTTGTGTAGGGGTTGCCATTTTTTGTCACTTCTTGCGAGTCCGAAACTAGCCCGGTTTCTTAGATTATTTTATATTACAGGATGAACACATACGAACAGTGGTTGGAGAAGGTTGAGGCGAACAAACAAATGGCTATCACCGAGTTGCAGGACACGCTGAAGCTGCGGGAGTCGATGTTTGTGGCGAGGGGGCGCGCGAGGAACGCGCTGCGTGCTCAGACTGACGTCACCAACTACATGATGCGACGTCGGATATACGACACGCAGAGGGCCAGGAATGAGTTGCAGTGGCAGAAACTTAAGGTATACAAAATTATTTACATGACTACAGACACAAATATCTAAAACGAGTAGGTTTTTCCCGTGTTGGTCCGGGTCCCATTGTAGAATAGGCCAACTGCCTTCCACCCAGGTAGCTCGTAAGAGGCGAGCACAGGGTCTATTATCACCAACACCGTGACATTGACTAGGTGGTAGTCTTGCAATAACTCGTCCGGATTGGTACCACCGCCTTATCTATTCCTGCCACAATAGCGTCAATGCTCTCCATTGTCGTGTTCTGGTTAGGAGGGTAGGGTAGCTGGTAAACTTACTCACGCAAGAGGCTTACCGTCTCAGCCTTATATCCACCTTTGGTGTTTATAGACGATGTGTATTTCTTACCATCAGGAAATCCGTCTGCTTGTTTGCCTTCCAATATCATAAAAAAATAACCCGCCCCGGCGTCGCACGGTACTATACATGTTATATACATAAAACCTTCCTCTTGAATCACTCTATCTATCTAAGAAACCGCATCAAAATCCGTTGCGTAGTTTTAAAGATTTAAGCATACATATATGGTCAGAGAAAGCGACTTTGTTTTATACTATGTAGTAGTAGTGGTGGTGCTGGAGGCGCTAGGTCCCTTCGACCGCGAGGCTGAATCCACGTCGTTCATGCCCTATGCCTCTTTTGTTATCAGATATCTTAATGAAAGCTAAACATAAGCTAAATTCAAGAAATTGTTTGAGCCGATTACGAGAACGTTGATATATATACAAACTAGCTGCCGCGGTACAAAGTTCGCCGGGATATGAAAAATAAATGTTGGCCCATTCTCAGACCTACTCAACATGCTCACAAAATTTCATGATAATCGGTCAAGCCTTTCCGTAGGAGTACGGGAAAGAACATTGTGATACAAGAATTTTATATATACGAGTACATCATACAAGAATTGCTCGTTTAAAGGTATTAAATTACAGTTTTACAGAATAGATATCACTACATATTATTATAACACAAACTAAGCAATGGATTTTGATGCGGTTTTTTTAAATAGAGTGATTCAAGAAAAAGGTTTTTATGTATTTAACATGTATAGTATACCCGTGCGAAGCCGGGGTGTGTCGCTAATAATGTATATTTCAAACAAAGTGAGTGATCCCAGCTTCGAAATTATATAAGATATTTATCCAAGCGATAATTGTTAAATGAAGTTTTCAATCCGGATGAATATGGATTATCTCATCAGACTAATTTCACCAGCTAACAAAAACAAATCCGATATAATCCGCTTATAAATTAAATATGGCGTAAATATGATCTACCTTAATTGAAAGGATTGTTAGTAATTAGTATTTCTGTCGATATAACGTCAGTGCTTGCCGTGGACGTGCTCCAGTTTAATTGTAAACTTACTTTTTCACTAGACATAACATTCTGATTTTAAAATTTGTAACGCACATTTAACACCTTTGATGTATATTTGGTGTTTACTAGAATTAATATCAAAATCTTTGAACCTTTGAATCTTTGAATCTTTGATTAGCCGACGATATTAGACATATCGGACATAAATTGTAAGTGCCCATGGTGTGACATATCGGACATAAATTCTAAGTTTCCTCACGATATTTAATTTGGTGATCTTCCTTCACCGTAAGAGCAATCGGAAAATGTACTTAAGTTGGAAAAAACTCATTGGTACATGGCGGGTTCCGAACCTGGACTTCCGTAATGGTAGTCCGTAGCGCGCATACCACTAGGCCACCGATGTTTTTAATTATAGTTTCTTTATTAATTCCAATATTATTATATTATTATATATAATATGTAAAACAGACGAGTAGTACAACACTTGTAACTCGAGATCTGTTGGACCAATTTTCATGGTTTTTGATTCGTTGGATTTTTCTCCACCCCGAATAGCAAAATACATCTTAAAAAAAATTAAAAACTCGATAAATAAATAATTATTAAAAATAAATCATTTTCAATAAATGATTAATACCTACATGTCAAAAATTTGTTGTCCATTGCGTCAAATACTGTAAGTAATGATCGACATTTATGTATGCGTTGAGAAATGTATTTTGTGTTGTGTAAACTATTTAAAAAGCCTGAATAAACTATTGTCTATATTTTTTTTCAAACAGATTGAAAAGATTGAAGAGTTCCTCAAATATTTACGCGTGCATTCAGCGGGGCTATTGTGTATCTTTTTGACAGTTTAATGATACGAACTCCAAGCTCGAATTTTCGTATATTCACTGTCAAATGGCGTGTTTCGTATTGTCTAATTATTCTCG
>DVZL01005469.1:0-12035 GCA_018236625.1 Lasaia peninsularis
CCGCCCCAGCTTCGCACGGGGTATAGGTACTATACATGTTACAAACATAAAAACCATCCTCTTGTCTATTTAAGTCACTCTATCTATTTAAGAAAACCGCATCAAAATCGGTTGCGAAGTTTTAAAGATTTAAGCATACATAGGGATGTAAGGACAGAGAAAGCGACTTTGTTTTATTTTATATAGTCATTAAAGACATATTTTTTAATTATTATGATACACGGTTGCCTAATTAAATCTAGTCACAAGTAACCGTTACTGGCAACCTGGTAGATAAATATAAGTAAGAATGTTGTTTTTAGCATGTACTCGATAATTATAGAATGCTGCAAATTAATTAATTGATAATTATACAATCTTAGACTATGTTTTACAGAGAAACAACTGGTAGACAAGTTGTCCTAGTTGGGACCTCGAGAAGTAAAGTCAGACACTAACAAGGCTCGAAAACACAGGCCATTGCCGAAAACAATCACTCGAGCGTAATCTAACGCAAAGCCTAGTAATTAAGGGCAGTTCGTAAAGTTGTAGGCAGCAATTATAATGATTTATGTAGTTGTCGCCTTCCAATTAAAGGATAAAAGGCATCTCGACTTGTAATCAAGGCGTATACTGGGTCGGGTCAAACGAAATGAGGTCTGTTACTTACAAATATGATAATGACGACCTGGGAAACTGCTCGAGCTCTCACGGATTCGTCGGCATTTTAACATTCACTTAATGCAATGATGAAATGTCTTCGAAGCAACGGTTGATAATCATTCACTTCGTGAGCCGAAAAATTTTTTGCTTCAACCCTCAAACTTTTAAAGCCTTCAAGATTAATATTAGTATCCTGTGAACTAAGACGAATTATTCCATCCCTACTTTTACCATACCAGACAGCTCGTAAGAGGCGAGCATAGATTAACTGGGTCACTATCAACAAGACCAGTGGTAGTAACGTGCTGTGCAGCAATTCGCCCGGGTAGGAATTGCACCGTCTTACCTATTCCTATCGCCATAATTACACTGTTGTGTTCCGGTTGGAGGGGTAGAGTAGCCTGTAGATTTTCACCTCAGACCTATCATCCCGTTCACAAAACTGTGACGCACCTACTATACCTACAGTGTCTATACGCCACGGTTGTCGCTTACCATCATGAGAGCCGTGTGCTCGTTTACTGTGTTAACCCATAAAAAATCTCTATTTGATACAAGCATACAATTTGCTTATTTTGAGTAGGAATCGGTCAATGTGATGTGGCTAGAGATTTTCGGAGGTTTTCTCCGGTTTTCGGAGTTTTCTTTTAGTAAACCAAGTGCACAAAGATGGACCCTAAGTAGTTATCTGTCAGTTGCCCTTAGCAATGAGCTTGATTAACATATGTCTCGAAGCCAAACTGGACACCCAAGTTTATGCGTAGGCCACATTTTATGCATCAAATCAGACACTTGTAGCTGTTTTATTAAAGGAAAAAAAAGCATTGCGACTTGCAATCAAGTTTCTGGGTCAGATCGAACAGAATGAGGTCTGCACTCACACGATAATGACGGTCCCGGAAACTGCTCGAGTCGCTTCGGATCCGCAGCTGTCAGACTTTTTAATATTCACTTGCCCGATGCGCATTGATGAAATGTTGATGCGACAATGTTTCGCTCCAATTCTCGGGCGAGACGGTTGTGTTACGAAATGTTTGTCTTCGTTTCGATGTCTCCGTCTCTTGGTGCAATGATTATAAAAACTGGCCAAGTGCGAATCAGACTCGCGCATGAAGGGTTCCGTATTGTTATCTATTCAAACGACAAGATTATCAAGCTTGTTGTATAAGAGCAACCTTTATATATTTATTTTATTCTATCTTTAGTATTTGTCGTTATAGCGGCAACACAAATATATAATGAATAACTAACTTCATGTAATTATTTTATTTTAAAATTTCTTAAATAAAATCAAATTCTAAAATAAAAATAGTCTATGCTTCTCCTTATTACATCAGCTGGCTGGCAGTGAAAGTCCCGTCAAAATCGGTCCAGCCGTTTCAGAGATTAGCGAGTATAAACTCAGACAGACTAAAATTCAAAAAAAATAGTATATTATTAACATACATATTATGCATTTAGCAAAGAGCGGTTATTTAAATATTACATACAAATAAATAAATAATTTTATCTATTTGTATAGATTAGACAAATATCAGATCCCCTAGAATGGGGTTGGTGAAATCAGGCAACTTTTTTTACTTGCTAGTAGATTGGCTCTAGTTAAACACGGTTAACCGCAAACTTAGATTAACCACAACCAAATGTAATTCTAGTATCATTTATACATAGAAAACTTATTATAGTGTTAGGTATTTTTGTGCAAAAAGTATATAATATATTCAAGGATTAAATAAATTTCGGTTGCCGAGGAGTTTTCGCCACTTCTGCTCTTGACTGGCCGGGTCTGGAAACGGTGGCTGATCAAGGTAGATAGACCTTATGGTCCTAGTTGATGGCGATGGCGTTGGCGTTATAATATTACTTAAAATAAGCGTTTTTTTATTAAAAGCATATGTATCTTTACAAGGAACATATACCAAAATAATGTTTTTAGAATTTTTCTCTGTCTGTCTGTTTATTCTAGCTAATCCCTGAAACGGCTGGTCCGATTTCAACGGGGTTTTCACTGGCCGACAGCTAATGTAATACGGAGTAGCTTAGGCTATTTTTATTAGTTAAATTCAAACTTCGATAACGTCGCGGGCATAGCTAGTATGATCTATAAATGCTTTCTAACAAAATATAAAATTCTGGATTAAGAGAAATCACAATGTGGCAAAGATAATGAAATATATAAAACATTAATAAAGAGGCTTTCTTTCATTTCTGAACCCAATAGAATAGTCTCGAAGGTCCTTAATTTTAAGAGGAGCAAATATTGCCTTTGGGATCACATTGGAAAGACTAGTTGATTGTCGTGGCTTCGCCTGCGTGACACTAAAAATAGTCAATACGTAAAGTTTTATCTTTGACTAGCGACCCGCCCCGGCTTCGTACGGGTATACTATACATGTTGTATACATAAAAACATTCCTCTTGAATCACTCCATCTATTTAAAAAAACCGCATCAAAATCCGTTGCTTAGTTTAAAAGATTTAAGCATACGTAGGGACAGACAGAATGTGACATACTTTTATAAAATAATATGTAGTGATTACGGCGACCGTCAATACAAACTATCATTTTTTCAATACTAATACCGCCTATTTTCACAATAAATGATATTGTATATATCTTTTACTAAGGTCGATTCTATATCTTTTTATGTGATAGGACCACCGAAGATTTTTTATATAAAAATATCACCGGATTTCATGAAATTCGAATAAATAATATCAAGCCTATGACATTTATTTACTAATAATTTATCTTAAATCTTGTCTGTCTAAAAAAATAACTATGTAAAATTTTTCAAAATGGCGACTCATGTAATGGCTGTTTATGGAAACAGAGACAACCAATAAACAATTTAATATTTATTTATTTTGATTCCGGCTTTAACATTTAAAACCGAAAGCGTCAAAAAGTCTACCCTTAATATTTTATTGTTTTTCGTAACAGACGTTTGTAGACGCCTCTAAAATATTGCATGTGAAAATTCGCCATCCTTTGTAATATTAGTATGGATGAATACACAATTTTAAATAATGTATAATGCGAGTACTACTACTGAAGCTATCAATCATGGCCCATGAGTGAAGCTGAATTTGACCTAATTTAACCGCCTAAATGTTAACTCATAACTTACGAGATGACACGAGTCACGACACTGGGTATCGATTAATGGGATCTTTATTGCTGCGGTTCCCCGAAAGCTATTATGTTTATGAGCTTGGACTGCCGACATTCTTCGTCTCAGCTTTTTCCAGTCTATATCTTCTTCTTATATATTCATATTGGGGTCGGCGACTTGACAAGGTCACCAGTTTTAACCTCTGCAACCAAAAACCCATAAAAGAAACAAGAGCTAGATTAGGTTAGAATTCGAATATAATAATCCGGGTTTCCTCACAATGTTTTCCTTCCCAGTAAGAGTACTCAGAAAATTTAAGTCAGAAAGACTCCTTGGTACATTGCGGGGTTCCAATCTGGACTACCGGACTGTTATAGAAGACAGACATTTTATAAGTCCGTATATTGTACAATAGATTTTATATAATAAATGACCGGCCAAGTACGAGTCGGACTCGAAACGGAAACGGCAAAAAATTCACATTTGTTACTTGAGAGCTCATTTAGTAATATTTGTTTTATTTTTTTTTCTAGTAGGTATTTGTCGTTTTAGCGGCAACAGAAACACATTGCAGAATATGTAGATGATGAAAATGCTTAAGATTAATTGCTCCTCTTTAAATCTCGTTTATTATAGTATAATTTAAAAAATGATATATAAATAAAACAAGAAAAAGACAAGCCCGCTGAGTTGTGTTTGCCGGATCTTCTCAGTGAGTGGCCGCGTTCCGATCCGGTGTTAAATTTTAGAATTATATAGACGCGTCACAAGAACCGCTTGTAAGGTACATGTGGAATAAAATATTTTCTATTCTATTCTAGGAATAGATGACGGATGGACAGGGGAGTCTTTAGTGATAGGTTCCCGTTTTAACCCTCTTTATACGGAACCCTAAAAATAACCAAATATTCTTTTTCCACAGTATATTACATGTAATTTATTTGTTATTACTTATTTGCCTTTGAATGGTTCGCGTTATAAGGGGTGTTACAAAAATCGATATTTATTACTTTCTGACGGCGTCTAGGTATTCTGAGAAATGTAACTCGTTCGCCCTGACAAATCGATTCGCGACTGATCGATTCACTAGGCTGAAGACTGAACCTAGATATGTTCTAAAATATTACGTCATAATGAGTTTTTACTTGAACATAAGATTTTTTATATTGTATCAGCCTAAATCCAGTGCGTTCCGCTGGTCCATTAATCAATTGAATCATCCTCATGACCATCTACTAGGCAGCTCGTAAGATGCAAGCATAGGTTAACTTGGTTACTATCAACATGACCACTGGTTGTAGCGTGCTGTGAAACAACTCACCCGGAGGATACCCTTTACGGTTTTATAATCGACGAATCTGGCTCGTGTATTGTCATTCGCTATTATTTTTTAATCTACCAAGATAATATCGCATCGCTTAGAATTTAAGTGACTTAACTCAAAATTTACGTAATACTCGATTCATCCATTTCACTATAAATATAAACTTACAATGTACTAAAGGCTAATCCACAAATTTTGTTACAACCAATCGTTTGCGAAAGACGAAAGAAATATATCAAGATGTATTCAATACTATATTTTTTTAAACTTCCTTGCTCATTTATCACAAATTGCGTTTTTCTAATTCGGTCACTTTAATTCTAAGTGTACGATGTAGGCTCTGACACAAGTTATAATTGTTAATCTGTTACATTTTCAGTTTCGACAACTACTCAGCAAATGTTATGGTGGATGGGAAACCCATTAACCTAGGACTATGGGATACAGCGGGGCAAGAGGACTACGACCGACTCCGGCCGCTCTCCTACCCACAGACCGATGTGTTCCTCATATGCTTCTCGCTGGTCAATCCTGCTTCCTTTGAGAACGTTCGCGCAAAGGTACTTTTTCTTTATTATTTAATGTACCAAAGGGGAATGTCCTGATAGATAGTTTAGTTATAATAGATACTTTGCTAACCTGAGGGTCTTGCTATTCTTGCTTTGGTACATTTACCAAAGAACAACCAAACCGAGACTAAACTATGGTTACTACAGACTTTATCCAGACAATAATAGGTCTGACGGTAATGTCAACTGTTGCCAAGTAACTGTAGACACAAAAGTAGTAATGGCTTTTCTTGCTTGAGGCTGATTGACGAAAGTCTTATATATAATAACTAGCTACCCGCCCCGACTTCTCACGGTCATATTTATGTTATATACATAAAAACCTTCCTCTTGAATCACACTATCTATTTAAAAAAACCGCATCAAAATCCGTTGCGTAGATTTAAAAATTTAAGCATACATAGGGATATAGGGACAGAGAAAGCGACGTTGTTTTATACTATGTAAAATGACTAGCAGCTACTAAACTCTTTCTTATTAATACTAACCATAATAATTATAATCATACTTATGATCTTTACCTGCAGTGTTAATATTATCTATCTAATACCTTTAAACGAGCAATTCTTGTATGTATCAGCGATTTCGGAAACGGCTGAAACGATTTTATTGAAATTTTGTATATAGGAAGTTTCGGGGGCGATAAATCGATCTAGCTATGTTTTATTTTCATGTTTCGTTTATTGATCGTGTTTTCATTAAATAGAGACATATATCGTTATAATACAAAGCTAAATTTCGCTGACATTTACGAAATCAGAATAGCTCAGTTGGTAAACTGGGCGCTTAAAATGCAGGAAGACCGGGTTCAAATCTCAGTCCGATTGGCGCTTTTATTTTTTTTTTGAGAAAAGAAGGAACTTTTGTGAGAAAAAGTGTTCCTGGAAGCCCTAAAGAAACAAGAAAAACATTGTAAATTATGTCAAATACAATTCCAAAAAAGTGAAGAATCTACCACCGAGCAGAGCTCGGTCATCCAGGTACTCAATACTTATACTAAACACTCTCTAATACTTATTCTGAATGTTTTGACTCACTAATCAATACTGAATACTCTATAAGACTTTAAATATTAAACAAGGTAAAACAATCTGAAATAAGATGCAAATATTTTTAAAACTCAATTTGCCAAAACCGTATTTGAAGTAACTGAATGCTAAATTAGGAAAAAAACATAAATATTCAAGGCGACTATATAAATAAAGTAAGTTCGGGCCATTTATTCCGATACACCGAGACTCGGCAGAGACTGGGAAAGTTAGGCGGAAACGGGATTTCCTAATGCGATTTTAATTCCTTCTTTCCGCGACGAAAAGCTAATTTCAATAAAAAACCGATAGATGTTGTATACAAATATACAACACAAGGGAAAATAATAAAACGATAAAGTTTTATTTACTGCATGACCTGATTTGGATTGGCTTAAAGTCTAGATATTTTTACCTGACCTAATCTGAGTTGTGTAAAGCTAAACACAATTCAGTGCTTATCCCAAAGTTACATTTTGGAAGTCAGAATTTTGTATGTCAAAATTGGGATAAAAGAAAGATAATCTCCTCCGCAATATTAGTGGAGTAACGCTCGCGGACCTCATTCGTAATAGTATAATCAGAGAAAGAGTAGGATTGAAAGAAAGTGTCGGTGTAAAAATGAGAAAGGACATGCTCCGATGGTTCGGTCATGTGGAAATAATGAAAGATGAAAGATTGACAAAACAGATATACAATGCGAATGTTGTGTAGAGGTTGTAGAGTGTAATGATGACATTCCACGACCAAATTGCTTATTTATTATCCAAGGGTGGTGTTAAAAGTTTCCATAATCAGGATGTTTGTAAGAAGAGAGTAATGAATGTTGAGAAAGGTATGAAAGTAAAGTATGCGGAGATCGTGGCACTTGATACTCGATACTGTTGAAAGATAGAAAGATTGAAGACAAAACAAATTTACATGCGAATGTGGATGGCTGTAGGTACCCGGGGAGACTTAAGTTGACATTCCACGACCAAATATTATTCGAGGGTATAAAGTCAAGAGTTTACGAAATAGGCGTACCTATTTGTATGAAGAGAGTGAGGAAGCTTGGCAAGTAGGGATCGTGACATTTGACATTTGATACTTTCTACCTATATTCAAAGACGCGAAGATATTATTATTTTTATAGTTCTGTACCCAGAGTAGAAACGGGACTATTACCGACACGCCGTTGACCGTCTGTCTGTCTGTCACCAGGTTGTATCTCATAAGCCGTTTTTGATAGAAAGTTTATATTGTCACACATGTAATATATTTCTGTTTTTAGTACTCAACAAATACTAAAAATAAAATAAATATATAAAGGGTGCTCCCCAAACACAACAAATTGCGTTTGTTGTGTTATTTTTTGCATGAAAACACAATTTATAAATAAATATATGAGATTGTATAGTCTAGTGTGCTCCACGCAATTCAAATTCGTCTCCATATTGAATATGTAACTTTTCCTAACGGTTCATCGTATGACAACATGGCTTAAATTTGTCAATAGCCGGTCTATTGACAAAGTAGTGGAGACGGGATCTAGTGCAACCAGTTCACCAATACTTTTGTTAGTCATTAAAATTTTAGGACCAGATTCTTAAAGATCATCCCACATCCATTCGGAAGAATTTTGGTGGAAAACCAAGTTGCTGGCACGTGGTGCTGTTGATACATACTAAAAAATCTAATCATGCGATGGCCAAGTCGAACTATTTATTAAAAACGTAAAAAATGTAATATTGATATGGTAATAACTTACGTAATAACATAAGACAGAAAGTCCCTTAAAGACTTAATAAATTAACCGACTTGGTATTACATGGATCTCACAACTTTTTACGGTAGGAAAATTGAGACTTGGTTTTTTACAGGATGTTTTTTACAGAATGTTTTTTACAGAATGTTTTTGTTGGTTAACCGCCTCTTTGGTGTAACGGTAAAGATGTCGACCGTTAGCGCGTAGGGTTCCGGGTTCAATTCTCAGGTCGGCCAACTTTTCTTAAAATGTTTTTCAGACTTTCCTGAGTAAGAATAACATTGCCGGGGATTGGAATGTGTCCGAAGTGGCTATAGGCTTGCCATCTATCACATCAGGGTCTTAGTACCTTGGCTAATCGTGGGTGTTCAAGTATATGTACGGAACTTACGAGTCGTGAATATGCTAGCACACCTCTATCGACCCCATAGCGGATAAGAGGCGTGAAGGTACTTTTGTTTTTGTTGGTACAGGTTTTTACGCAATACTTAAGTATTATAAGTCGAAAGTTATCCATGTTAGTAAAATAATTCACGCAGGCGAAGCCGCGGGTGGAGAGTTAGCATTAAATAAATGTCCAAACCTCATAATTAAATAAAACAATTGCAAATATTTGCATAGATATGATAAACGGAATTGGATCTGTCACTAGTATACGTTCCGTCCCGTACAAAGCGGCCGCACTGACGGCGCATTAACAATTGGTGTCGCGTGACCAATCCGATTCGCTTCTGTTGCTTATGTCATTTTAGACCTTTTCAGTATTGTACTGGTTCATGACATTTACGTGCAATATTTTGATGGATACCTCGAGGAATACATTTTAATATCATTAACGAAACTTGCATTGTACTGTTAATTGCAAACATACTGTTATTTTCTTTTAATTTCAATTAGTGAATGTGCTATTTATACACTAATATTATTAAATAGCTTTTCCCGCGACTTTTAAACATTTCTAAAATAAAATAAAATTCTAAAATAAAAGTAAAAAGGCTACTCATTATTACATCAACTGTCTGCCAGTGAAGATCCCTTCCAAATCTGTTCAGCGGTTTCAGAGATTAGCGACAGCTAGTCAGATAGAAAAAGAGACAGAGAGACTGACAGATAGATACATACATTATGTCCCGTGACATTTACGTTGATAGTGGTGGGTGTCTAAAGGTTATCCCCTTTGTGCTCGGGTAGAATCAGTGTCTGATTTTAACGCACTAGGTCCCTGGTTCAATTACCGGGTGTGAAGTTTTTTTCAGTTTATCTGAAAAACATAAAGTCGCCTGAGATCGAATTAGTGTACGACATGGCACATGTGGTAATTACACTGTGGAACCAAAAATATTCGGCTAATCATGGATCTATATGTACGAGTACCTTTGCCTAAACTTTCGCGTAAGTTTCCCCACTGATTACGTTCGCTTACTTCAAAACACATACAATAAATGTGTGTTTTTGCAAAACATATTTCTTGAGGAAAAAAGAATTGAGTTTCATAAATAACATGAGTGAAATAAATATGTACATGGATGCTGATGATCGAAGATATATCTCTAGAGGCGTATGAGGAGTTTTACCCATTTTTTATATTACATCGGAAAAGGAATTTTAATATATTTTCACGAAACAAATAAGTATTTATACAATCTATATACTTATATATTTGTCAAATTTCAGATCTTCAATCTTGGTCGTATTTAAATTGGACTTCGTCAAGGTCGTATACCGATTACGTCATAAAGGAGATAAATAGTATCCGCGACTTTGCCCCCGTTTTTATTTTTACACATTTCTAAAATAAAATTCTAAAACAAAAGAAGTGAAAACATAAAAAAAACAGTTGCTGATCGTTAGTCTCGCTAAAACTCGAGACCGGCTGGACCGATTTTGATACTTTTGATTTTGAATTATTAGTAAAATTCGAGGGAACGCTTAAAATGGACTCGCCTTTAAATAAAAAAATAAAAAAATATAAAATATATATATTAATGAAAAATTGCCAGAAATAGGTATTATAGTACCTAATAATAACATTAGATACCTACCTATTTTCCTTTAAACAATATTTTTTTGTCAAACAATTGATGTACTTACATTCTGTCGTTTAAAAGTCGTTCAGAATCAAATTAGATTTCAAAGTAAAGTTTTTCCAATTATTTTGGTTTTTCAATGTAAATTTTCCTTTCATATAATTCATAAGTGTAGGCAATACGAAGTTCACCGAGAAGCTAGTTGTCAATAAAAACTATATAATAACCTAATAGGTACCTTGGTTTTTATACAAAGTAATCGATCGCTTATTCCTAATTTTTAACTGTCAAAAAAAACGGATTAGGTTGTCGATTCCATTAAATATGTCTCTTTTAGGGTTCCGTACACAAAGGGTAACCCGGAAAACGAACCCTATAAACCAAGTCTCTACTATCATCTGTCTGTTTATTAACATTTTTCATATGATGTATTTCTGTTGCCGCTGTAAATAATATATTTTTTATAGATGATTGTTCAGTATAATGACATATAACTCACCTGATGGTAAGTGATATAGTAGTCAAGGATGGAGATATATTAAGCTAGAAGTAGCCTATTCACCCTAGCCTTGAAAACACCCAAATTATAAATACTAAGATAAAGTACATATACAACGAATGATAGAGATCGCTATCTATATTTGGATTGCGGTAAAGAAAACGAGTAGTCGCTCAGAATATCTAGTTACATATTTACTTCAACATAATCAATTACAATGAAGTAGTGTGTAAAAATGTAGTTTTTTTGCTGTTTTCAAGACAATACATTGATTACGGAATCCATGGTATGCGAGTCCAACTCGCACTTGCCCGGTTTTTTATTGTATATAATATATTGCGCGACACTGTGGCAAATACGAACCGGTTTAAAAATATTTTTGATGTGTTTTGCAAACCTCAATGGTGGTCCCATAAACTTTATAGCAAATAGATTTTGACATATGATTAAAACAACATTTTTTTATTAATCATAATGAATTTAAAGACGGTTTTTTGCTTTCTTACTGCGGTTAAAATATCACATCAAAGCCATACCGTTTTATCTATATTTTGTATGAGCTTCGCTCTAAAAATATTTTTTTGTAATTACCATCAGTTTTAAGCGCATCGTATTAAGTAAATAAAATAATAAATGTCCCTGGACAAATAACACAAATTGATCTAACCCCAAAGTAAGCAAATTATATGCTTGTGTCATGGGTGACAACGATACTATCAAAAAAATACTCAATAAATACAATAATACATTTAATAAACACCTAGACCCGGAAATACAGATCTACCGTCGTCATACCTGTCCACGTCGGGAATGGAACCCGAGCTTCGCGATTTGTCGGTGGCGTAAGGCGCATTCGCTAACCCTTAGACCAATAATGAAATTGATAATGAAATTTCTAAAATAAATAAGCCTAAGCGATTCCTTCTTACATCAGCTTTCTGTCATTGAAATCCCGTCAAAATTGGTGCAGTCGTTTCAGAGATTAGCAGTTACAAATATATAGACGGACAAAAATTCTAAAAAAACGTTGTTTTGGTATATATGTACCTTGTAAATATACATATGTATGTAGTAAAAAAACAA